>CM021101.1:104192255-104294277 GCA_007115665.2 Sequoiadendron giganteum
CACAAGTCTCCCTGACATGGCAGAGTTACAACAATATATAAAGAAATGCCGCCAAAGGAAAATATCGATGAGATAGCAGCATATCGAAAAGAGATATTAACTTGTCTCATTGACACCAACAACCAACATCAAAGGAACATAAGATCTAATGTTGGTGAGACATTGAGATATCGGTAAGACAAATAATATTGTCTCATCGACACTCTTCAAGTAATGATCAAAAGCATACACCACTATACTGTCGGGAAGGTGAGCGACATATGCGGTAGAGCGGTATACACCACAACCCCGTAGCAAGAAGCCTTGGGCAAAGTGGTAGTGTGGTAAACAGTAGAAGCGAAGGGAAAAACATCACCATACCACAGTGGGTATAATAAGAGATAGCGGTAGTACGATAATCATGGCATCTCTACAATTTATAGCAATAAATGCAAAAAATCACATCAATTACCAAAATTAAATGTTATTAAATTATTAAGAGTTGCCAAAACTAATATGACTGAATACCATGTCATCCAAAGATAAGTGATTTTTCCCAATATCACACTCAATTGTAGTGCACTAGTGTGGAAGGACCTAAGGATATGAGAAGAAGAAGTCCTACAAGCATGAAATACTCGGGTAAGTGCACGAAAAACTCTTTGAAAGAGCTCTGTTAATTTAAAAAATATTTCAAGGTTTTGTCATCTAAAGCCATAGTAGAGAAAACTGAAACATGCCTCCTAAAATAAAATGATCAGAAGTAAAATAAATTCGGCCTAAAATTAAAGATGAAGAACCTAAAGTAAAGAAGAATGCACTCCATCCTAAAACAAAACAATCAGAAGTAAAAGAAAGTTAACCTAAAATTAAAGATGAAGAAATTAAAGTAAAGAAGAGACCACTCCATTAGTTCATATTAGATATACTTCCAGGGTCTACTAAAGAGGGTAATAAGAAGTTTCTCATGGACACCGCACAAAGTTGTAGGGATGCCCTCATTTCCAAATCTAGATGGGACCTATTTTGGTATTTTTACAGTAAGAGAAATGAGAAGATTCTAGTTTCAAATGCTTGGATGTTGGATATAGCAAGGTTGATTGTCCCAAATGTGTTTTTTGGTGTAGAATTTATCAAACTGTTAGCCAAACACTATCACTCAGCTACCAAAACAGTAAGGTTTCTAAACGGAACAGTATTGGTAGAAGTAACTAGAAAAGCCATCATTGAGTGTTTTGGCTTAAACAAGAAGGCTCTAACCAAGATAAACCTGTAGAAAAGTGAGGAGTATTATGCTAGGTTAAAAAAGACTTATAGAAGTGATGAGGTACCCCTATATATGAAAAGAGGCATTGGTAATAGAACATTCCCCATCTATACTACCACTACTGAACCATTTAATGTGATAGATTTGCAGTATTACTTTTTGAATACATATTTAGCTCTTTGCCAAGTGTTGGGGATAGATGCTCAAGATAAAATTCCAATAGGCCTAATGATGATGGCCATGAGAATTCAAAACCCTGAAACTAATATTGAATATGACTTTGCTTCATACCTTGAGAAGGCATTAGATGATGAATTCTCTCAAGTTATAGAGGATAGATCACCAATTACATTCAGACACTATTCCCTACTGTGTCATCTGATATTGTACCAGAATAGGAACCATTGGAATAAAATAATAGAATTGGCTACAGTAGATGAGCAAGGGAATCCCACACCTGTCCAGAAATGGTGCTATATTTGAGATAGTTGGTGCAAGAATTCAAGCTTTGTTGTATTCTATGAAGACTTTGTACATAGAATCTTTCGAGTTTTTGGGTATGCAATACCAAGATTGTCAACCAAAATGTTGCAACTAGTGAGACCTTTGGCTTTAAGACTAGAGTAGGGTCATACACACAATTTTGGAGATTGGTTCTTCCTCCTGAAAGTTACAATAATAAGAGTTTATGGATGCCCTGTTGCTCCACACATACTGCCAAAATTTGTGCCCCTCAGATTAGCATTTCTTGAATTTATGTGGAAAATGATGGGGATGGAGAAAGATGTAATGCACAAGTATTAGAAAGGCACTTTCCTGCCAAACCAAACTGAGTGTGAAGATTGGACTGTAGGATTAGACACACTAGAGGAGTTACAGTATTATTTGAAGACAAGATATGCATTGAAATCTGGAAAAGAAATAGCCTTTGACCCTGAAAATCATATGAACAAAATAAGGCACAATCTTCTTACCAAAATGACAGTGCCACACCAAGTGGATTTTGAAGAAGATTTCATAAGGAACTGCATTACTTATAATGATGTATTTAGTAGAAGGAAAAAATGGGAATATATGAAGAAGCTTGAAGAAAGGATGAAGTAGAGGTCCAAGGATTTCCTAGGATACTTTGTTGAGGAAAAGGACCACATCAAGAGGATAGAATTGATAATTGGTAGATTTGAAGACTTGTACATAAAGAAGGAAGCATATCTTGAAGAACATGATAGTGGTGCAACTACAGAGCATACCCCAAGTGAAACCTTTGAGCCTCCCATGGAGTAGTTACCTCCCAAAAGACATAAGACATGAAGCATTGAACAATTATCACCTTATGAGGATACTGAAGAGGTGGGTGATACTGAGGAAGTGGCTACAATACTGCAGTAATTGATAGGTGATATGGAAGTTGATCAACCCATCCTTGAAACCAGTGCCCATAAACATGAGGAAAGGAAGGGTGATGTAGAAAAAACAAGTACAAAGGTACATGAAGATGAAAGGGAAATTGCAGCCAGGAGATTCATAGAAGATGATGAATTCATTAAGACTCCCGAGTTTAAGGATTTCTGGATGAAGATGAAGATAAAATAATTTCAAGAGAGGATGGAATCAGCTGAAGCAAGAATTGAAGAATCAGAGAAAAATGAAATGGTAGCATAGTATTTCTAGGAATTAAGAGACAACATTGACATTAGCCCCCAGAAGGCTAGAGAAATGGTCTTGAAGAGAAATATGCTCATTCTCCCTGGCTTGGAATTAAAGAAAATGTTTTTGCTTGATCAAGTGCGATCTCAGGAAGATCCAATGCTAGTTGAAGAATTTGACTCCGATGAAGGTGTGAGTGGAACTGGGTATAACCCAAAGATTGAAACCTTGGCCATATGGATCAAACAAAAAAATAAATAGAAGCCAAAATTATTGGATGCAATTCAAGGGATGAAAGGGGCAATGATGGTAAGGACAATAAAAGATACCACCCCTTTGGAGGGAGCCACAATGACCATGCATTCGACCATGTTCACTCGAGCAACTATTAAGGGATTAGAAGATAGATTGAAGGTGTATGAAAAGGAACAAAGGTTTGTAAATGATGAAGTTAATAAACTATTCATGGAGAATGTCAAATTGAAAGAACAATTAAGAGGAGCAAGACCCTCACAAAGCAAGGAGATGGTGTTATACAAGCCTCCTATTGCTCCAATGGATATTGTGAAGAAAATTTCAACAGAATAGGTAAAAACTCCAGAGAAGGAAGTGGATGATGTAAAAAAGGCCAGCAATCAAACCCAGGATGAAGTGAAAAGATGAATTTGTGAAGTTATGGAAAAGATTATTGTGCACAAAATAAAATCAGTTATGGATAAATTGGAGAATGTGCATGATAGTTATAAAACACTTCAGTAGGAAATGGATCAAATAAAGAAACATATGCTTGTATTAGATCCTTTGTTAAAAAGGTGGCAGCCTATTCACCACACTTTGGCTAAGTTATGCAAAGTTATACAAAGAAGTCCTGATGCACCCACAACATTAAAGCCAACTAAACAAACTGTGAAGATGATTACTAATGAATTTCAGTTTGTACAAGGGTTTGATAAAATTATTGTAACACGAATGGATTTATTCCATACCTGGAAACAAATACCTGAAATAATGAGATATGGTGATTAGTTGAAGGATTTGGATAAGTGGAAGATATATTTCAGTCAGGTTGTTCATAAGTGTGTAAGTCATATACAAGAGGATGATGATACTAGTCTTCCTAGGCTAAATTAGATCATGGATGGGTTGATTGTTCTTGATGTGGGATACCTAAATTTTGTCAATGATACAAAGGCATTACTAGATAGTCGATGGAAAACTCATCTTGTAAACATGCAAAAGATCCAAGAATATAAGTGGCCATCAGATTTTATGGTGTATCGATGGGAGGAAAAGTATTTAGTTTCATTAGAATAGGACATTGAGGTGAGAGAATTTGGACGTTCATCATGGAGAGGAAGACTTTGCCAGATCAATGATCACGAGTCTTCTACGTTGAATAATGGAACCATATGTCAAAATGTCTTAAGTCTTGTTATTTCCTTAATTATGCTAGTTAAATTTTTGTTGGTTTTAGAAGAATAGGACACTGAGGCGAGAGAATTTTGACATTCATCATGAAGAGGAAGACTTTTCCAGATCAATGATCACGAGTCTTCTACGTTGAATAATGGAACCATATGTCAAAATGTCTTAAGTCTTGTTATTTCCTTAATTATGCTAATTAAATAGTTGTTAGTAAAAGAAGTAGTTATGAAAGGTCATTTCATTTTGTAAAAGGCTCATAGCTTGTTGCTTCCTATATAAATAAGAAACCAAGGCCTAGTTTTAAATTATCATCATCATATATCATTTCCATTTTGAAGACTTCTGTTATTAATATATATCAATTGAAGCAATATAATGGAGGACATCTTATTATCAGAGATTCTCCATGACTGTGTTATCATTATGTATTTTTCTTATGTTTTCCATACTTATTTCTTCTTATATTTGAATGAATATCAGTTATTGAGCCTCAATACTATGCTTATGTGAATGATATGCTGATACAGTAAAGCATTTATTGTGGATGTTGGTAGAGCTACTATTTTTTGTGAAAATGTGAGCTTATTTTTCCTTGTTACATGTTCAACATAAAAATGGAAACTATTTAAAAATAATAAAGTTAACAAAGTTTCTTATTTAAATAATTGTGAGCTACGTGCATTAATATTTTATTAAATTTTGTGTCTTCATGAACATATGTTGATGCACAATGAATGGAAGAAGCATCCAAGTAATCCTAATTTTTTCTACCAACAATTCATACCAAAGATTGAACAATTTAAGGATATTGCAATAGGTAATTAAGGATATGATGATGCTGATATATTCTTGTACTTGTATATTCTATGAAACATTCCTTATTTTCTATGAGAGTGTATATATTCTTGTACTTGTAAATATTCTTTTACTGTTATGTCTATTAAATAAAACAAAGTTTGAATAAAAAATGCTTCACCCTTTTTTGTAAGTGAGTATGTGAATTATTGTTTAAGGAAAAATCTTACATTTTTTACATTTTCAGTTTACTAGTTTCAAAGCTTCATTTTCTATGTATATAAAATTGTATGTGCTCTTTATCTCGAATGACATAAAACAGTAATATCATTAGAATCAGGGTTTTCAATTTCAACACCATCATTGTCCACACTCTTCATATCCTATTCACTTTTAAGTACAATCATCAAAAATTTATTTTTATTTCTTGTCCCAGTTAATCTTGATTCCTTTCAGCACAATACAATAGGTTGCATGTTAAATTTCAAATATTTTCTTTTCATTTTTTTGTATATACTATTTTCTTAGTGCATCATTATGTAACAACAATTTCACTTCTGAGATATACAGTAAAAATAAATGAAGGCACATGTTTTCTTTGTCAAGGGAAATGTATGTTGAATACCCTATGTCTTTTAGATAAGTGTGCAAGCGAAATAAGACATAACTAATTGAATCTAATTTTCTACTGTATAATTTTTTATGTGCTTTTTACTTTTTAAATGTGGATTACCCTCAGAAAGAGACTACTTATCCTTTCTTAAATGAAGCCTTTACATTTCCTTTCTATGAAAGGAATTTACTGTTTGACAATAGGTTTGTGAACTTCATAAAAATTAAGATTGGTGTAAAAGGCCATCCCCGCAAATGTTGTTTGGTCTAGAATTATAATGGAAAATAAAAAAAATTGCTAGGAGAATAAAATAGGTTTTCAATTGTCCAAGTACAACATAATATTACTAAAGCATTTCAAAGTTTAGGTCATAAGAATCATCCTTTTTTAAACATTGATTGCAAATAATTCTAAAAATTTAGAAGTCTTGGTCATTAACATTATTGTCTGCTACAATGCCATCTAGTGTATCATTGTCAATGTTCATATGTTCTTTCAATTATTTAATATTATCATCATCCTCATCTTGACCTGCATCATCTTCATCATCATTGAAATTTGACTGTAGACCATCTATATTGTTACTAGATGTATTTGGATCATCATTTTCTATACCATCCATATTGTTGTCTTCCATAACATCGTCTAACTTTGGATTGTTGTTTTCTTGTGCCTGAACATAACCATCTTCAACATCATCATGGATGTCAAATTATTCGATGTTCTCTAATCCCTCTCTCTCATTTTGTTGGCCATCATTGTTTTGCTCAATATCCACTAATGCATCATCAAATACATGCCTTAATCTTGGATCATAATGTATGACAAATATCCATTTCGGGTCCAAAATATCTTCATAGAAAAATACCTACACATGAACAACATACATATATTAGACATTATATAAATTGTATGAACATATATACATCAATTGAATAATGGAACATTATTTTATAGACTACCTTTTTTATATAATAATTGCTATAAAACACAATTTTGACAACATAGTTTATTAAACATCAGTCCACACTCATTTATTATTCTTTGGTTTTCTACCCTTAAGAACATCCTTAGGGAGACCTTGTTCTTCCCTCTTCTTTCATGTAGGAGTGCATTTTAAGAAGGGGTAATAAATCAATAACTCATCCCCAATGGTAAGGTCCATAATAGCCTCAACCATTATCAATCTATCAACCTCTATTTCCATATCTCCATCTTTATCATTTATAACCTCAACAAATTGACAATTCGGTCTTACAGTAGGGTCCCTTCCCTTACTACTATTTATAAATCCTGCAAAATGTTTGTGTGTGTATGCATGCCCATCTATATACATAAGATGACCTCTATTCATTTCTTTTCCACTTTCCAATTGGAGACAATGTCTATACATATTTGAATTTAAATCATATGCTAACATGCTAGGCTTATATTTTTCTAGCCTTCTCCATTCACCACTTTAATATGATGGACCATAATATGGCATTAATCTCCTAGTGGTTTGTTTTGAATTGTTTCTATGTTTGGATCTGACATGTACATTTTGGACAATAAGGTGGCCTAGATTCACTCCATGAATATTGGAGGGTCGTATAATGTAGCTGTATCCCCAAAATTGAAACACCTCGTACACTCTACGTAGTTGTTGATCACTAGGCCAAGCACAATATAGTCGACGATCAAATGTCTCTTTGTAAATTGATCTCAAACTCAAGGGAAAGTCACCATCTCCATCACATTAATTCTCATAGGGTATGTAGTCCACTTTCCCCTCGTCTTTAAGAAAATTATGCATCTTCACATCGGTTCTTGTTTTGTTACTTGTTTTCTTCAATTCCTCATCTTCCAAGTTGGTATATTGGAACATATTTTGTTTAGATGTATCATCTGATAAATGATCATTTCCCTCTAGGATGGAAGTCAATGATCCAGGAAACTTTAAACCAAGAACTTTATCCTGCAAGTATCCATTAAGAAAAAAATAGTTATTTAAATAATATAAAACAATGTTTAAATGAAGTATACATGTTATTTATATCAAATTAGAAAATTCCTCACCATAATTCCTATTGGAGTTGAATCAATTGTAGGAGGCATACTACTGACTGGAAGCTCATCATATATGTAATGTCTTTGTACAATCACTCGTTTGAATTTTTTCTTTCCACGACATACAAAACATCCACAAACAATAATTTTCTCAAAGTATTCATCCCATGTTCTATAGTCTTGACCTACCTCTTCTTCAGTGCAATCATTTTTGTGTCTGTAGTATCCATTGTCATATCCTCTTCCACCCACTGTCATCTACGTGATTTAACAATTTTAGGTCCACATCCATGTACATATCTTGTTCTTTTGCTAGTTGAGAGCTTAGGCTCCGCATTTTCTCCAATCTCCATCTAAAATAATCAACAACATGCATTAATTTATGTCAAGATTGGATAATACATTATAAATTTCAATAATACTATGAAAAAATATGGACGTATCACAAAATTCCATTAGATCATTTTTTCCTAAGTTAAGTCAAAATTTGAGTACCCGATGTCCCTCTTCATTCGTTGTGTCCTCATTTGATATGACATGATTTGTTGCCATGGCCTCGTCTCGACCCTATAATACACAACATAGTAAATAATGTTTAGTACACCAATTATATCATTTCAACGAATATGCTATCCAACACAAAACCTCACTTTAGTCATATATTTGACATATTGATATCATGTTTTGGCTATCCTAATTTTCAAACTTTTCCCTTGATCAATCACCATTCCTGTGCATTTTCAACCAATAAGTTTGACCTCAGAGGCCTCATGGACAAAAAAATGACTTTATCTCCTATATGTTGTAGCATTTGTGAATTCATAAACACCTTCCTCCTTTGGTTGAGGTTTCTTTCTCTTCTTACCTCTATTGTATCTGCAGATTCCATTGTCTCATCTATTTCCACCCACTTTCCTCTCAGCGATATAGTATTTCTACGTCGTCCACATCCTCTCTCCATGGCCTCCTCTTTGGAAAAAATTCCACCATAGAAGCTTTCATCGCATTACCATTGAGAAGGAAAAAGAAACTTGCAGGACCACAGTAAAAACCGCTCTACTGCACCGAGCTGATGAAGTAGCCGTAGGACAACGGTGGTCACCACACTACCACACGCCAATGGTAGAAGACTTGTGAGACTACAGGACTCACTGCAACACCGCTAGGAACATAAGGAAGACTCACATGCCACCACAAAATATTTCACCGTACTACCGTCGAGAAGGATGAAGCACCTTGCGGGACTTCGGTAAAAACTACTCTACTGTACTAAGCTGATGAAGGAGCCACAAGACAATAGTGGTCACAAAAACAAGGTAGGAGTTGAAATTATTTCTAACACTATGGATCTTGTGATACACAACAATGAAAATAGTCACTATACACCAATGATAGGCGCTAAATTAGGTGCACTTGACACCACCTTATACATCCCAAATAGATTACATTAATGGCCAAGAGTTAGAGCTAAAGTTGGCATTAACTAACGCCGACTAAAGCATTGACTAATGAATCAAAATCAAACATTTAAAAATTTCCTGCGTGAATTAAGAAATCAGACGATAAAAAAGGGAAAGACATCACGTGAAGGAAGAGAGCAGGGTGCTACCAAAAATTGGTGAGAAATTCGATTTAGTTTGTGACACGCCATGCGAAGGAAGAGATTAGGGTGCTACCAGCAATTGCTGAGAAATTCAATTTAGTTTGTGACACGCCGTGCGAAGGAAGAGATTAGGGTGCTACCAGCAATTGCTGAGAAATTCGATTTAGTTTCCGACACCATAGGTAAGGTTACAATTTTTTTTTCTTGGTTGAATTCATGACTGTTTAATGCTCTTTGTATTGCATTTGAATTCATGATTGTTTACTGGTGCGTGGCCTAACCAGTTTAGGCAACCTCTAAATTGTCCCATCATTATAAATTGTAAAACCTTTGAGAAACCAACAAATTTTTTTACCCTACCCATTTGAGCTTTGGCTCAAAATATTATAGCACGAAGCGAGGACGCCTTCGTATTATTTCCCTAACATGGGTATCAAGGAAATAGTGAATTGCTTGGCAAATCTGGGAATTGGGTCGGTCACTCCTGAGCAACTACTAAAAATAAATACAAAAACCGCTTGGTTTTTCCCAGCCACACCATAGTCACCGATGCCATGACAATTATGAAAGAGTTTTCATGATAAGGTTATCAACACCAAGCAAACCGAGCAAACATATTTTCCCTAGGTTATCAACACTAAGAAAACCCAACGGACATATCTTCCCACAAAACAAACTTTCATACCACAAACTAGACGAAAAATTTCATACCTGATAGTGTGTACTTCGTTTTCCTCCATAGATTGGACGATTTTTTTTTGCCTTAGGTCACCTCAAAATGTCAAGCAATGGAGGGAATCAAAAATTGTCAGCAAAATCTGGCCACAATGAGGTAATTCATTGTCAATTTATAGATTTGTAAATGTTTCCATTGTTTCTTTGAATTTTATTTTTTACATTTTTATTTCTAAATTTAAAAGAAGAAATATAATTTAAATATATATATATATATAGGGACATGAGACAAGATAAAGACAAATTGGATTCCATATTGGGTGTAGAGGTAGTGAACAAATTGGTTAATGTGGACTGGACAACACTTGCCAGATACATAGAAAAACAATCTGGTAACGCCCCTCAAACATTGCAAACAAATCAATTATGTCAAAGGGAATCAGTTGATTCCCCAACTAATCATGGATCGAGCAAAAGATCCAAGAGGAAATCAGTGATAGTAAACTCTAAGAATGTGGAACAGGGAGCAAAGACTTCCACTCCTGGGACACAAACTTCTTCCACCATGCCATGTTTTCAAATCTTGCATTGGTAGCTACAATATGAAGATAGAATATGAGATGGTTTTAGGGGAAGTCCAAATGATAGATCTTTAAGGAAAAAGGTAATAAGATAGGTTGAGAGGAATCATTGCCTTCAGATTCAGACCATCGTACCATTCTCAAAAAATTATGCACCCTGAAAAAAGCGGGTTATCTACATGACACTGGAAATGAATTTTGTAGATTTGAATACATCAAAAGAAGATGAAACTATGAATCTCAAAGCATAGAAGTTTCAGGTCCAATGAGCAAAGAGATTACCATCCCACTCTAGGGCTAGGGCAAAAAAGGGCCAGTGATGTAAGGTGTGAAGTATGGAAGAGCTTGTGAAGCATATAGAAAATTCCCAGTCACATGGAAGTCAGTTGAGAAGTCTGTGGTATTTGAATTCTTGCGTCAGATTATATCAGGAACATGAAATGATATTTCCAAACTTTATTTGTACATAGTTAGCTTAGTTAGTATTATGTTTGGATAGAGACCTCCAATTCAGGCTTGAGAAAAATTTTCCATATCCATGGTGAAAACAGAAAGGTTCTGAGGCCTTGATACTACATTGCAAGTATATTTTAATATATGTGTTAAATGATATAGATAAATTTTCATGGAAAAAAGTAAATAGTTAATATATTAATTAGTTTAACTAGTCCATGCCATGTTTTGTGGAGAATGTGGCCATCAAACAATTTGAAAGAATATTTACACCAAAAAAAAATTAGAACAGTTACATATGATAGATGGAAACAGGAGTATCCAATAGTTGGGATTTCCAATAACTTAGTTGAATATTTTTGTATTGTATGTGAATTTGCATCTTGTGTTGGGACTGTTTATGGGTGATCCCACAATGTTAGTTTACAATTTTTGGGCAAACTGGACACTAAACTATTTTTTTTTTTACTAAATCTTCACTTTTGGGCTCCTATAGTGGCTAAACTGTGAGGAATTTGAAGATGATGCAAACTAGTGATTTGTGACATTTTGTCTATTGATTTTAAATATATATTTTTCAAAAATTTTGGAATAAGATTGCACTTCTTTTTCCATCTTCTTCGAAAACTAGCTTTTAAAAAAAAAAAAACTTTTTAAGGAGTGACGCTTACCGTATACAACATAATTTTTTTTGTATGAAGGATAGAATTCTATTTTTTTTGAATTTAGATTTGCAACTACGATATATAACCAGTTCATTTGGTTTCATAGTGTGTTATTAAATAATTTTTCCTTAATCAAGTTTCAAAGTCAAACCAATTACAATTCAGACATAGGCGAACCGTATATAACATAATTTTTTTTATATGTATCGAAATTCAATTTTTTTTAATGGATCAAAGACATCAATACCCAACCTGAACATATTTTTCAAAATTTTATTTTGATAATCTGCTATTTTTCCACATGTGCAGAACAAAGAGCTTGATTTTTGGTGAAAAACCTATGTTTAATAAAACTAAAAAAACAAATACATAATAAATCCAAAAAATATTAAAATTATATTTGTTGGATAGCTCGTTCTGAGGACTACCATAATAATTTAAAATAGATTTTAATTAAATTCATTTGATCCCCCAAAAGGTAAATTAAAAGTGTTTTTTAATTAGCATTTTGATAGGTATAAAGGAGACTCCGTTATAGGTATGGTTTAAAATTAATGGGGTTCTATCCAAGGGGGTTTGATCTAAGGTGGTTTGATCAAACCCTCTTCACTTGGAATCCTTAAAATGGAAATTTTTAAGGCTTGAATCATTATATTTTCTAAAAATATGTGATTTTAGCAAAAATCAGAATCTCCCAGAAATTGTAAACTAGCTCTGTGGGATCACCCTTATTGATGCATAGGATGAGTAAATAGAGCTCAAATCTTATGATTACAAGATGACCGTTTATGTGCATGAATAAATAGTAGAAGGATGTAGATGAACTCAATTCATCCGACTTTATGCCTCTTGGCAGACATTCCTCTTGAATCTCTAATATCAAGTGCTCGAGACTTCCCTGTAGCTTTTACCTTTCATTGCCACCTTTACTCTTCACTGTTAGACTCATCTCCTTTTTCCTTATCTTCATTTTTGGCTTCGACTTCTAATTCATCCCATGTTTTACCTTCCTCCTCTTCATAATCTTCTTTTTCTTCTTCCTCCTCCTTTGACTCCATAAGTGATTCATCTTATGAACCTTCCTCATCTGATTCAGATTCCTCTTATACATCAGAGGGTTCATATCCTTGATTTGACTATTCTAAATTATCAAAATTAGAATCACTAGCTTCCATATTAAAAAATTCCCAACCAAAATATTCAATAAATTTATTTGGATCATCAGTGATAGTCTTAAAAATTGGTCGCTAGTTCAAGTTCATTCTGCTTTCATAATACTTTATATCCATTGAGTTCAACCATTCCTTGATGCCATCAAGCGAAGATTGAGGAATGGTGTACATGCAGAGTACATCCCTCTTAAATTCTTTGAAAACAATAGCCATATCATATTCCTTTTGCCCAAGTCCTACTCTCTCAAGGTTAACAATCTCAATCTCACTAATAGCGATTACTAAGAAAGGTAACTCCACCAACTCTACCAAATAGTTTACTGTAGGAACAATAAAAGCAGAGGCTTTGAAAGGAACTCCATAAAAACCAAGCTCTCTAAATGGTATATCAAACTCTAGCTCAAAATATTTTAGATGAGGATGCTCCCATAGCTCTCTTACTGGCTGAAAAATCCTTGAAACTTTGCATTGATATTTGTGAACTTAAAAATTCCCAGGCTCCTTGCGGGTGAGTTTTTGGCTAAGTATCGGCCATGCCTCTATAATAAATAAGCAATATCGGGCTCATTTGTGCAAAAGATTTTTCAAATATTGCCACGTGTCAACCGAGTGCTCCTCGTAATGTTTCCTTTGGTCACTTTTCAAAAAGATTCCGCTAGGCTTCCATGTGTTAGTCGTTCACAATATTTTGTGCTCCTTTACATCACTGCCCTTTCGGGCCCCAACTGCTCGCTATATAGCATTAGCTCGAGCATGCTTTTTTGGGCAGACCCCACCTTCATAATGGTATTCTGGAGACCTCCACGTGTCTTCGCAGTGCAGGTTCTTTGTCTCTCAAAGGGAAGGATAAACGTTGCACCCCGACTGCTTGCCGTGTGATCTTCTAAAGACTTCATCATAGGAGAAAGCCAGGTAGACGACAACCTTTCACCAACTGCCATGTTTGTAACTTCCACCATAGATGGATTGCATGTGTTAGTTCTCTGGTCTATTGGGACCACTATCATCATTTGCAAGGGATGCATCCGGCCCTTGGATGTCCTCGCTCATGACCCAAATATTTTCGATTGTAACAACCAAGGGAAAATAATTGCTAATGCATCATTACTCATAATCGAAGCATCTTTTCTGTTACTTGCTCCTCAAACCGAGTTTTCATTATAAATACTGCTTCTTCTTTCAAAGTAAGGGTTCCAATTTTAGTTCAGAGTTGGGTAGAGGAATTGATAGAAGAACCAGACCTTTAATTACTTTATTAGATTATTGTAAGGAACTTACAGACTGTGCCATTGTTTGGCCTTTATGTTTTCTTTGATATTTGATAGGTTTTATTGTGCCATTATTGTACTGGATGTTTCATTCCCATAATTCTATAAGTTAATTCAAGTTTGTAGGTTTATATCATGTCTTGGATTCTTCTTTCTAGTAAAAATCTATGAAGTCATTTTATGTCATATAATGAATCACCCAGACTTCTATTTTCATTTTTCCATTCTAGAACGTAAAAAACTACCCACAGGCCCTTAAGTCGTATCCCCAAGATAGATTTACCATTACACACATCTAAATCTCGATGTATCACCTTAGATAGATTCCTTTATTTTATATCGACTTCCTTTTCCCATTTCAAAAACCCAGTTATAGAAGAAGCCGACTTCTTTAAAATCTGGAGGTTACTCAGTTTGGCGCAATAGGTCCCCCCCTAAAAATGAGTTTCCCTCAGAGGGCTGTTACCTCGCCAAATTTTGGCATCAACATTTTTTTCTCCCTGGCACGTTCGGTGGGACGACAAAAAAAAACCAAATCAAAAGGGTGTGTAAATCATTGGCCTATCACTAGGCCGCAAATCGTAAAATAAACCTGGCTTGTTAGAGTCCCTACTGGTAACAAATCGTACCCAAACTCACCCAGTAAAACCTTTTGGTACTAGCCATAATGTTAATCACAAACCAAAATTATGTGGCTTGGGATGCCAGAAGTCCCCTTGTTGCCCCAGCGGCACCTACCGTATGGGCCCCTATCCCGGTCTCTGCTCTAAAAGCTATTCCAAAGTTCACTGGAGATGGCTCATGAACACCATCTGAACATTTGCAAGATGTTGCGGACATGTGTCTGGTCACGGGGTAAAAAATCAGAACACAGTACTAAGATTGCTTGTAGCTTCTTTCAAAGGAAGAGCGCTAGATTGGTATCACACTCTGCCTGCCAATACCATTGGTACTTGGGATCAACTTAGAGACCCCTTTTTTGAGAGGTTCTTGAATGACGAAGACAAATATTTTTTATACCACCAATTATCAACAATAAAGCGGGCCCCATCTGAAGCCATGACATATTTCAATGCCTGATTTCATACAACTTGACAAAGAATCCAGAATGCCATTCGACCACCGACCGAGCTAGCATTTATGTTCTAATTAAAGTCCATCAACGTTGACATTTATTTGATGATCTAGTCACTTGGTGGAACCACATTACCAGATGCATACACCATAGAAGTGAAGGCAAAGAACAATCTGATTGATGTCGGGAAGTTTCCACCTCAGCCCCTCATACCGATATTCCCCGAAATATCAGCTTCTAATTAGGAGATGCCATCTACTAGCACAACCATGCCTCTATCGCAGTCTATGTACACATATCTAGGTGCGCAACCAAACACTTTTTCTACATCTGGCGCTTCGAAGGATGAGATGAGTGACAAAGGGAGATGTTACTAAACTTGAAAAACAAAGTAACCGCTATCAAATGCAATCAGGCTGCTTCTCCAAGACCAACCTATCAAAGTTATCAGGGTAACAAACCCTCCTACAAATAAAACCAATATCAAGGGGACACACACATAACTTCGCCGACTCAGAAAAATAACAAAATAGTATCGGTACCAACTATGTTGGGAACTTCTCAGACAAGTACAAGCAGGGAGCTGACCGTGGGACATAACAATCTCACCAAATATTTCAATCGTTGGTGCTATCCTTGTGGCGACACTCATATGGCTCAAAATTGTCCATGTGGCAATTTACAACAGAAAATTGCCGAACAATGCAGCCAAGGCACAACGATGAGTTTAGGAGGGTATACATATGCCTCTTCCCAAATAGAGGATGCGGTTCTCACCTCATAGATGCAAGGAATACCTCTGGAGCAAGAAGGTGACATAGCTCTTGAGCATGCCCTCCTCTCATGGATGGAAGGGGTTGAATCAATGTTCACTTATGAAGCATCCACATCGGCGACCCCGAAAGTGCAGTCTGACTATAACACCCGATTGAAGAGAAGATTCACAGGTGAGCCGATCACTCCACAACCTAGGAGTATTCTGAACCAACTCCCTTGCCCTTCTACATTTTCTCTAGAGCCTCAAGTGTGAAAAGAAATTGTTATCACCAAGGCAAAGGAACAAAAGCCTCCAAATCCATCACCAATCAACGTGGTAAAATAATTGAAGAAATATTCCGCTAATGTGTCCCTCCGGGATATCTTAGCCATTCTAGAACAAAATTCATTGCTATAGGAGGCCCTTCTAAAATATGCAGTTGCACAACCAACATAACAAGCTTCCGAATCGACCATTGACGCATCACCTCCAACCAAAGTTCTTGCGAGCACTGTAGAGGAGGCTCTGACATAGGGAAAAGGGGAGAAGTCGAACCCTAAACCCTTCTTCCTAACTCTCATTTTAGGGAAAAAATTATTGCACAACTCCATGATTGACTCTGGTGCCAGTACCACAATCATGCCCAAGCAGATAGCTGAAGCCTTAGTACTTAGTTATGAGCCCCTAAAAAGAGGAGTTATGCAACTGGATGGGAGCAAAGTCGAAATAGTGAGCCTCATTAAGGACCTCCCTTTAACATCGTTTTCCTGTCCTAGTATCATGGTGCCACAAGATACCATGGTCATTGACATTCCCCCCATGTTCAACCTTTTTCTATCACAGGAGTTTACGACAAAGATAGGTGGATACCTTTCTTTGGGTTGGTCTCACCTAATTCTCAGGACCAAGCATAGAGCCAAGATGAGGATTGCATCAGAATCCTTGCATTCAGAGCATGTGGCCGACGGAGCCATGATCAACTACGAAGCTACCCATACTCCTCCCACAATAGAAGAAACCAAAGCTGCTCAAATCTCTTACACTAAAGAAGAAGCCATTGGTAGCAAGCAACAAGGAGAGAAAACGACAAAAGACAAAGCCAATTTTGAAGCAGTATTTTTGAGCAACTATGCAAATACCAATCCTTTTGACAACTATCATGCTACCGGTTTGGGAACCTACGTCATCTATGAGGAAGATCAAGAGTTGCCAAAGATAGAAAAGTACTTTGAAACCAAGCAAAATTCAGAGCTATGGAGATTGCACTTTGATTGTGCAAGGTGCAAAGTAGGCGCTAGAGCAGGGATATGCCTAACATCTCTGAACAACGAGCAGATTCTTAGATCCTTCCACTTTCAGTTTTCCTCTTCAAACAACGAGGCTAAATATGAGGGTCTTTTGTAAGGGCTGAGCCTTGTGGAGTGCATGGGTATTAGAAAAATAAAGGTGTTTGAGTATTCCAAACTTATAATAAATCAAGTCAGAAACACTTCTGCTGCAAAAAATGTGCACATGCAATCTTATAGGCTCAAAGTATGGGACCTCATTGGAAGCTTCAAAGTTTTTACCATTCATGTGGTACCAAGGGAGAAAAATTCAGTGGTCGATCGAATGGAAACTGTAGAATCTCAATTCGATCCTGTTTTTGACTTGATGAAGAATGTGCCCTCAGTGCGGGTAATCATCTGACCATCCATTCTAGATAATTATTAGAGCTAGAAAGTGTTTGAAAGTGATGAAAAAATTGCCTTGTTCATTCAACAGTCAGGTGAGTTTTCTGATCGGCTCCAACCGAGGATTGAAGAAGCATATGAAGGACATATCATCCAATTAAGATCAAACAAAATTTTGAAAGAGTTGGTCATACTTGAAAATCTGTTTGACTGTGATGATGCAAGAAATGATAGGAGGAAATTTGTGGTAAACCAAGTGGACTATGCTAACCTTTAGGTCAAAGGCGGAAGGAAAAAGTTGGAAAAGAAGTCCCACAACATGACAAAGATAGGCTGATACATTTTTGCGAAGCATACAAGGGAGTCGTAGCATGGTCTAATGACGAGCTTAGAGGGTATGATCCCGAAATAATCGAACATACCATAGAACTCATGAAAGGTGCTAAACCTATCCAAAAAAAACAAAGGTCTGTCAATCCAAAGATTGAAGCCTTGATGGCACAAGAGCTAGGGAAGCTAATACAGTCAAATATCATGTTTCCAATCAAACATAGTACCTAGGTATCTAATCTTGTGCCAGTTCAAAAAAATAACGAAGACATTCGTCTCTGTGTAGAATTCCGTGACATGAACAAAGAATCATTAAAAGATCAATATCCGCTGCCTTCCATGGAATTTATTCTACAAATCGTGGTAGGTTCGAAAATGTTCTCTCTACTAGATGGCTTCTCGAGTTACAATCAGGTTCGGGTTAAAGAAGAAGATCAGTATAAAACCATATTCACCACCAAATGGGGAACATTCACATATGTAAAAATGCCTTTCGGCCTATCAAATGCGGGAGCTACCTTCCAACGGGCAATGGATATCGCTTTCAGTGAACTAATCAATGAGATTATCCTCATCTATTTAGATGACCTGACTCTGTTTTCCAAATCCAAAGATGACCATTTCGATCATTTGGAGATGGTCTTCAAAAAATGCCAAGTAGTGTCTAGAGACAAGATTACTATTGATCCTGAAAGGGTTAAGGCAATAAGAGAGCTACCCCTTCTAGTCAACAAAAAATGAGTTCAGTCCTTTCTAGGGAAGGTAAACTTTGTAAGAAAATTCATCTCTGATTTTGTAGGAGTAATTCGGCCAATCACCCAGCTGTTAAAAAAAGACCAATTATTCAAATGGACGAAGGAAGTGAAAGAATCCTTCGAGAAGGTAAAGGACGCTATTTCTTCGGCCCCTGTGCTGGTAAATCCAAACTTTTCCAAAGGCTTCATGATGTATGTTTTTAGTAGCAAGACAAGCATCACCACTATTCTGACATAGAAAGACAACGAAGGAAAGGGAAAACATTTGATAGCTTTTCACTCTCGGGCGTTGAAGGAATATGAGGTGAACTACAACTTTGTCAAAAGACAAGCGTTCGCAATTGTAAAGTGACTCAAAAATTTCCAACATCTGATATGTTGCAACAAGGTGATCATTTATGTCACACTCTAGTGTGCATAAATATATTATGGAAGGTGAAATCACTAAAAAGAGGGCCAACTAGATCACTAAGATCCTGGAATACGACATCGAGGTCAATCCTATGAAGAATATCAAAGGAAGAGGGCTTTGTGAATATTTGGTGCACAGTGAAGGGATAGAAACAAAAGAAGAGCAAGCGGAGCTGAGCCTGATGAATGAATCTGAACCCAAGGAATGTTGGCTAACAGATAGGACCAGATTTATGCACACTAGAAAGTATTCGTTAAGGCTTCCCTCTCAAAAAATAAGGTTTTACTGATTACAAAACAATGGGTATGCACTCATTGAAGGTGTTCTCTTCAAGAGAAATTTCAACGGTGTCTTATTACGATGCATGACTATGGAGAAAGCAAGGAAAATTCTTGACACATTCCACAATAGCCCCGAAGGTGGACACTTCTCTGCAAAAACTACCACCATCAAAATCTTGTATGCTGGGTACTTTTTTCCCACACTATTCAATGAATCCTACAACATGATAAAGGCTTGTAAGGAATGCCAATTCTATGTAGGGAGGAGAAAAAATTCTGCTATGCCCCTCAATCTGAAAGTATCAGATGAACCATTCGTGCAATGGGGGCTAGAATTCATAGGAATGATCAATCCAACCTCTAGTGTTGGCCATAAGTGGATTCTCACCGCTACATACTACTTTACAAGATGGACTGAAGCCACACCCCTGAAGAATGCAACAAAAGCAAAAATTGTAGATTTTCTCAAGGGGTTGGTAACAAGATTCGGCTCATCGAAGACCATCATCTAAGACAATTCCAAAGAATTCCTAGGCTCTAAGGTATGTCAATTCATGCTTATGCATGGCATATTCCTGAAAAAAATCATCAAACTATTACCCACAAGGGAATGGCCTGACCGAGTCAAGTAATAAAAAATTAGTTTGACTCATTAAAAAGATCGGGTCTGATCATGAGAAGGAGTGGCATAAGCATCTCCGAACAGTGTTATGGGTGGACCGCATAACTCCCAAATAAGCCCTAAAGACTTCACCATATGATTTGGTCTATGGGAAATAAGCACTACTACCTATCGCGATAGAGATACCTGTGCTACAACTACTCAAATCTTTAGAGATTAAAGAGAATGGAACTATGGAGGTTTGGTTGGTTGAATTACTGGAGTTGCAAGAAAAAAGGGAGAAATCCCTGACAACCATGATTAATCACCAACAGGTGGTTAAGAGATGGTTCAAGAAAAAGGCTTCAGATCAAGAGCTAAAATGCGAAGACTTGGTACTGAAGTTCAATGAAAGAGCTGCGGAGCCTTGCCAACATGAAAAATTTGACAAGCTATGGGAAGGCCCTTTCAAAATAATTCAGTGCAAACAAAAAAATGCATTCGAATTAGAAAACATGGAACAAGAGCCTCTGGGAATTCCGATCAATGGAAATCACTTAAAATTGTTCAATTAGGCTGCAATTCTTCATGTAGGTGTAAATTTGTAAAAAGTGTAATTAGTTTTCTTTTCGTGTTTTATCGACCGATTCTTTCTACACATTTTTCATAGTTACGAGAGGCAGGAAAATTCATGAGGTCCATCATAACAAGACATAGAAAATTTATGCTACTCAAGCTGCATAAATTAAATCTAGATGCAAGGGATTCAACCCATGTACAAAAACATAAAAATGAAGACAAAGAGGTTTAACATAAGCAAGTATATCCGTTATATATATACTGTGATAAAACATTGTCAAAATGGCTCTGCGATTGATCATTCAAAGGTGTAATCATATACACGACTTCATTACATACATATATGCAAGCCTTCTTTTATGCGTATATATAGAAGAGGAAAATACATATTAGACTTCATATTGCGGCATTATGGGTATTGTCTTCATCAACTGGAACATTGCGAGGAGCATTGGGTTGATTGTCAGGAGCAATAGGACTTGTGATGGAAGCAACGTCAACACCCATAACGAGTGATAGAGGAAATACAAGGTTCCTAAATTCGGTGTACCAATCAACGTCGTAGAAAAACATGACATTGTAGCAATGCAAAATAAAATGACATGTGGGCTAGGTTCTCCCACCTAGCTCAGATGGGCTTACCTTCTTCGTTCCTTGAGGATGAGTCACTAGCCACAGTGGAGCATATTGCAACAAAGATTGAGGAAAAGGAACGAGATGTGTCTGCCCTTCAGGATTTCAGCCAACCCCTTGCTATAGAGGATTTTGTGAACATCACTTAGCCGATCACACATCTTCTTTTTCAGCTCGAGTCATGGGCCGATATGTCATCAATGCTGCCGTACAAGGAAGTGATCGAGCTGCATGGAGCACAGGAAAGTCTACATGACTTGTTCCCATCTGAAGACGATTGGCTGCCCCTATAGACCGCCATCTTAAAGCTCTAATCACACCACTCGATGGATAAGTCTCTGGTCTACAGGCCATAAATTTTTGGGTTCCTCATTTCGCAAGCGAAATATCCCTGATAAGTCACTAGAAGCTATGAAATTAAAAATTCCCAAGCTCCCTTCAGGTGAGTTTTTGCCTAAGTATCAGCTATGCCTCTATAAGAAATAAGAAATATTGGGCTCATTTGTGCGAAAGATTTTGTGAATGTCACCACGTGTCAGCCGAGCGCTCCTCGCAAGGTTTCCTTCGGTCACTTTTTAAAAATCTTGTGCCAGGCTTCCATGTGTCAGCCATTCGCAATATTTTGTGCCCCTTTACATCACTCCACTTTTGGGCCCCGACTGCTCACTACGTAGCATCAACTAGAGCATGTTTTTCTGGGCAGACCCCACTTCAACATAGTATGCTAGATACCTCCATGTGTCTTCGCAACATAGGTTCTTCGTCGCTCAAAGGGAAGGATAAACGTCAGGCCTCGACTGCTTTCCGTGCGATCTTCTAA
This sequence comes from Sequoiadendron giganteum, assembly GCA_007115665.2. Taxonomy (NCBI): domain Eukaryota; kingdom Viridiplantae; phylum Streptophyta; class Pinopsida; order Cupressales; family Cupressaceae; genus Sequoiadendron; species Sequoiadendron giganteum. The sequence goes on from CM021101.1 coordinate 104,214,364, forward strand.
AGACTTCGTCGCAGGAGAAAGCCAGGTAGGTGACAACCTTTCACTAGCTGCCATGTTCTGTAACTACAACCATGGATGGCTTGCACGTGTCAGTGCTTTGGTCTATTGGGACCACTATCATCATTCATAGGGGATGCATCTGGACTTTGGATGTCCTTGTTCATGACTTGAATCTTTTTCGGTTGTAACGACCAAAGGAAAATCATTGCTAATGCATCATTACTCATAATCGAAGCATCTTTTATGTTACTTGCTTGTCAAACCATGTTTTCATTATAAATATTGCTTCTTCTTTCAAAGCAAGGGTTCTAATTTTAGTTCAGAGTTGGGCAAAGGAATTGATAGAAGAACCGGACCTTTAATTACTTTATTAGATTATTGTAAGGAGCTCAAAGACTGTGCCATTGTTTGGCCTTTATGTTTTCTTTGATATTTGATAAATTTTACTGTACCATTATTGTACAAGATGTTTCATTCCTAGACTTCTATAAGTTAATACAAGTTTTTCTGGTTTAGATCATGTCTTGGACTCGTATTTCTAGTAAAAATGTATGTTATTTTATGTGATATAATGAATCACTCTGGATTCTATTTTCATTCTGCCATTCTCGAATGCAACAGACTACCCATGAGCCCTTAAGTCATATCCCCAAGATAGATTTATTGTGTCACACATCTAAATCTCGGCGTATTGCCTTAGTTAGATTCATTTATTTTATATCGGCTTCCTTTTCCCATTTCAAAAAAATAGTTATAGAAGAAGCTGACTTCTTTAAAATCTAGACGTTACTTAGTTTGGCACAATAGGTCGCCCCTTAAAACTGAGTTTCCCATAGAGGGTTGTTACCTTGTCAACTTTTGGCATCAATAATATTATTTTTATTGTCCCTCTCTTTCTGTTCTTCCTCAATTTCATCAGGATCATACATTGACCTTCTTGCCCCTCCTAAAGTTTGGACCACATTCATTACCTACACATAAAACTAGACATCCTTGATCTTCTTGGTTCCCACGCCATGATATGGTTATGCAAATGAAAATGAAGCAAAGTAATCATCTCCTTCTCTGTTGTTTGGAAGAATGCATGCTTAATGTTTTGGTACATAATATCAACTCTCTCTTCTTCTCTCATGGTTGAATACATAAATTCATTATGGTGGGCCTCTAGAGTTCCAGTCATCTTTCTTCCTCGTCCATAAAATGTTAGCTTGATCTACAAGTCTTCCAACCTAATTGCCTTTGTTTTTGAAAGCTGAATTTTCTCCCAAGTCACCAGTGTAGCTCTCTCTGCCTTTTCAGTCTCTTTCATTTCTATAGGAAATTAGCGCCTAATTGATTAACAATCTCTATCTCACTAATAGTGATTACTAAGAAAGGTAATTCCACCAACTCTACCAAACACTTTCCCATAGGAACAATAAAAGCAGAGGCTTCGAAAGGAACTCCATGAAAACCAAGCTCTCTAAATGGTACATCAAACTCTAGTTCAAAATATTCTAGATGAGGCTACTCCCATAGCTCTCTTACTCGCTTGAAAAATCCTTGAAACTCTGGATTGATTTTATTTTTCATGTCCCTCTCTTGTTGTTCTTCCTCAATTTCATCAAGGTCATACATTGACCTTCTTGCCCCTCCTAAAGTTTGAACCACATCCATTACCTCCACACAAAAATGGACATCCTTGGTCTTCTTGGTTCCCACGCCATGGTATGGTTATGCAAATGAAAATGAAGCAAAGTATCATCTTTCTTCCTCTTCCATGAAAACCAAGCTCTCTAAATGGTATATCAAACTCTAATTCAAAATATTTTAGATGAGGCTTCTCTCATAACTCTCTTACTCGCTTGAAATCCTTGAAACACTACATTGATCTTATTTTTTCTATCCCTCTCTTGCTATTCTTCCTCAATTTCATCAGGATCATACATTGACCTTCTTGCCCCTCCTAAAGTTTGGACCACATCCATTACCTCCACATAAAACTGGACATCCTTGGTCTTCTTGGTTCCCATGCCATGGTATGGTTATGCAAATGAAAATGAAGCAAAGTAATCATCTTTCTTCCTCTTCCATGAAAACCAAGCTATCTAAATGCTATATCAAACTCTAGCTCAAAATATTTTAGATGAGGCTACTCCCATAGCTCTCTTACTTGCTTGAAAAATCCTTGAAACTCTACATTAATTTTATTTTTGCTGTCCCTCTCTTGTTGTTCTTCCTCAATTTCATTAGGATCATACATTGACCTTCTTGCCCCTCCTAAAGTTTGGACCACATCCATTACCTCAACATAAAACTATACATCCTTGGTCTTCTTGGTTTCCACACCATGATATGGCTATGCAAATGAAAATGAAGCAAAGTAATCATATTTCTTCCTCTTCCATGAAAACCAAGCTCTGTAAATGGTATATCAAACTCTAGTTCAAAATATTTTAGATGAGGCTACTCCCATAGCTCTCTTACTCACTTGAAAAATCCTTGAAACTTTGCATTGATTTTATTTTTCGTGTCCCTCTCTTGCTGTTCTTCCTTAATTTCATTAGGATCATACATTGACCTTCTTTCCCCTCCTAAAGTTTGGACCACATCCATTACCTCCACATAAAACTGGAGATCCTTGATCTTCTTGGTTCCCACACCATGATATGGTTATGCAAATGAAAATGAAGCAAAGTAATCATCTCCTTCTCCGCTGGCTGGAAGAATGCATGCTTAATGTTTTGATACATGATATCAACTCTCTCTTCTGCTCTCATGGTTGAATACTAAAATATAGTATGGTGGGCCTCCAGAGTTCTAGTCATCTTTCTTCCTCTTCCACCAAATTCTGGCCTGATCCACACGTCTACCAACCTAATTGGCTTTGTTTTTGAAACCTGATGTTTCTCTTGATTCAGCAATATAGCTCTCTCTGCCTTTTCAGACTCTTTCATTGCTACAAATCATCTCTGGGATTCAATCATTTGTACCACATGGTTGATGTGCTTTGAATCCTTGCATCTAAAGAAAATTTCCTTAACATAAATATTTCTAGGGAATTTCAATGTTGCCATTATAGTTGGCATTAAAGCCGACACGTGCAACATTGAAAATTATCCTTATATAAGAATTCCCTCCATCTTGTTAATTGGCTTGTAAAACTCTTGATGGTGGCTACATGAAATCTGATTCTGATTCCTCTTCTACATCAGAGGGTTTGTATCCTTGATCTGACTCTTCTGAATTATCAGAATCCGAATCACTAGCTTCCATATTCAAAAATTCCTAGCCAAAATCTTCAATAAATTTATTTGGATCATTAGTAATAGTCTTCAAAATTGGCCACCAATTCAAGTTCATTTTGCTTTCATAATACTTTATATCCATGGAGTTCAACCCTTCCTTGATGCCATCAAGCAAATATTGAGGAATGGCGTACATGCAGAGTACATCTCAATTGAAGTATTTGAAAACAATAGCCATATCAAATGCCTTTTGCCCAAGTCCTACTCTTTTAAGGTTAACAATCTCAATCTCACTAAAAGTGATTACTAAGAAAGGTAATTCCACCAACTCTACCAAAAAAATTACCGTACGAACAATAAAAGCAAAGGCTTTGAAAGGAATTCCATGAAAACCAAGCTCTCTAAATGGTATATCAAAATCTAGTTCAAAATATTTTAGATGAGGTTGCTCCCATAGCTCTCTTATTCACTTGAAAAATCCTTGAAACTCTGTATTGATTTTATTTTTCCTATCCCTCTCTTACTGTTCTTCCTCAATTTCATCAGGATCATACATTGACCTTCTTGCACCTCCTAAAGTTTGTACCACATCTATTACCTCCACATAAAACTAGACATCCTTGGTCTTCTTGGTTCCCACACCATGATATGGTTATGCAAATGAAAATGAAGCGAAGTAATCATCTCCTTCTCCATTGGCTAGAAGAATGCATGCTTAATGTTTTGATACACGATATTAGCTCTCTCTTCTGCTCTCATGGTTGAATACCGAAATCTAGTATGGTGGGCCTCTAGAGTTCTAGTCATCTTTCTTCCTCTTCCACCAAATGTTGGCCTGATCCAAATGTCTGCTAGCCTAATTGGCTTTGTTTTTGAAAGCTGAAGTTTCTCTTGAGTCACCAATGTAGCTCTCTCTGCCTTTTCAAACTCTTTCATTGCTATAGATAGTCTTTGGGATTTAATCATTTGTACCACATGGTTGATATGCTTTGAATCCTAGCATCTAAAGGAAATTTCCTTAACATAAATAGTGCTAGAGAATTATCAGAATCAGAATCACTAGCTTCCATATTCAAAAATTCCTAGCCAACATCTTCAATAAATTTATTTGGATCATCAGTAATAGTCTTCAAAATTGGCCGCTAGTTCGAGTTCATTCTGCTTTCATAATACTTTATATCCATGGAGTTTAGCCATTCCTTGATGCCATCAAGCAAAGATTGAGGAATGGCATACATGCGGAGTACATCCTGCTTGAATTATTTGAAAACAATAGCCATATCAAATGCCTTTTCCCCAAGTCCTACTCTCTCAAGGTTAACAATCTCAATCTCACTAATAACGATTACTAAGAAAGGTAATTCCACCAACTCTACCAAGCAGTTTACCATAGGAACAATAAAAGTAGAGGCTTTGAAAGGAACTCCAGGAAAACCAAGCTCTCTAAATGGTATATCAAACTCTAGTTCAAAATATTTTAGATGAGGCTGCTCCCATAACTCTATTATTCGCTTGACAAATCCTTGAAACTCTGTATTGATTTTTTTTTTTTTGTCCCTCTCTTACTGTTCTTCCTCAATTTCATCAAGATCATACATTGACCTTCTTGCCCCTCCTAAAGTTTGGACCACATCCATTACCTCTACATAAAACTAGAAATCCTTGGTCTTCTTGGCTCCCACGCCGTGATATGGTTATGCAAAAGAAAATGAAGCAAAGTAATCATCTCCTTCTCCGCTGGTTGGAAGAATGCATGCTTAATGTTTGAATACATGATACCATCTCTCTCTTTTACTCTCATGGTTGAATATTGAAATCCGTTATGGTGGGCCTCCAAAGTTTCAGTCATATTTCTTCCTCTTCCACCAAATGCTGGTCTGATCCACAAGTATTCCAGCCTAATTGGCTTTGTTTTTGAAAGCTAAAGTTTCTCTTGACTCACTAGTATTAGCTGTAACTTTTTTAAATTTTTATTATGGTATGTGCACTTTGATATGATGTAATATGATTATGGTTTCATCTCATATGTTGTAATATTAGATATATAACAGAAAAATAAATTATTGCATGAAATAAATAATAAATTTTCATTCTAAATGATTTTTTTTGTAGAACACGAGTCTTCCAGAAGATCAAGATGATCCTCAACATGATATAGATCCCAAAAATATTGGTTCTTCTGGTACAAATCACATGGCAGAGGATGATGATGACACATATATGGAAGACACTGAGGCCAATGACAATGATGATGACGACGACGACGACGACGACGACGACGACGACGACGACGGCGATGATGATGATGATGATGATCACGATGGTGGTGAGGATGATGAGATAGTTGGTCGTAGTAACCAATGACATTCATGATCATATATACCACATCATGGATCATTGCTGATATATTGTTATGATGACTTTTTTCATGGTTATTATCATATGTATCATTTTCACGGCCTAGAGTACTATATTATTGAGTTGTATCATATTGACATGTATCATTTTCACTATATCATTTGGACATGTATCATCTTGACTTGTATCAGTTTGAGTTACATAATTTATGAATTTTATTTATATCATTTGTATATGTATCATTTTCACTTATGTCGACTGTTGGAAATGTATCATTTTGACATGTTTTTGATGTACTGACATATTTAAATTTCACTTATTTTAGTTATATATGATGATGATTTTATCAGTATTGACTTGTCAATTTATATATATTAAAAGTGGTCGATGATTTTTGGATGGATATTTATTACGTATGATGATTTTAATTTACTGCTCAGGATGGATGTTGTCAAATTCAATTAAATTATAGATATTTGACTCACTTGTTTTAATTATTGATGATGATCATGTTACAATAATAGTTCAGGTGGTGATGAAAGGTAAAATTAATGCTTGGCACCTCCAGAATGTAATTGAACAAATCAAATAAGTGTTAAGATCTTTTGGTGGGTAATGACACTGAACAATAGATGTATTTTTTTATCTTTACAAGAAATACAATTTTTTTGTGTTACCGACCCAATTTTTTTTTTATCTTGTTATTTAATCATGTGAGTTAAATAATTAAATTACTTACTCTATAATTATTGGAAAAGGTGCCTCAAATTACTATCTTGAATCTTTGTAAAAGATTTGGTGAATTATCTTCTCTTTCTGCATTTACCTCTATACCACTGGAGGCTTTCGAGGATGGTACGGTTTACCACCTTACCGCGGGCCTCTCTATTTGGTCCAGCGGTTGGGCAGTGTTACCGCCATACTATAGGGTCTCTCTCCTTCACCGACGGTAACGTGGTGGACTATGTAGTTGGTTTAGATGTTTACCTCCCTATCGTGGAGGTTGAGTATGAGTTGAGTGGCAGCGCAATACACCGCACTACCACGAGGAGTGTTCGATAGGCCTATGGTGGTGTAATAATAGTTGTTTGGTGGTTGTTTGATCGATCTGACCTGACTGGAAGCGGTGAACGAATGAGAAAATGACACATGGCATGTTTTCATTGATTAACAACTGATTGGACGAAGTTTCAAGCGGTGCATGCATTAACTGCAAGACGTGTTTCAGCGGGTGGTAGGATCCGATTATGGCAAGAAGAAATAAATGCCTGGATGACCTGATGCATGATTATAGGGGGAGATTGGATACGTCTATCAAACAGAGGTGTAATTAAATCACCTGATTGGTTAGTTGTTTTAAATAATGCAGGTAAGACTTGTAACAGTCGAGAGATTGATATAGTCACTAAGGTGACGATGAGATAATGAATTCATTATATGTTGTAAAGCATTGTAATAGTGAGTGTAGTAAAAAATAAGGGTCTTCTGCTATGAGCTAATATCAGAGAGTGAAGTCTGTAACTTTGTATGTAATTATTTTACTTTAATACAAAGTGATTGCTCTTGGTCTGGTGGGTTTTTTTCCTGAAAGGGTTTTCCCATGTATATCTGGTGTTATCTCTGTGAGTGTGTTTTATTTCTGTTACTCTTGTTATCCTGTATGTGTTCATCTTAAGTGTTTGAAATTTTTAAAATTGGTCTTTGTACTTCTCCTCTATGGTTTTAGCATTAGGAAAGCGTTTCTGCACTGTCTATTTTCCTTTCAAGTGGCATCAGAGCCTGGTCAATTATGTTATCCTTGTTAGTAGAGCTGGTTTTTTGTGCTAATACTATTCTAGTGGGAGCCTTGCAAAGTTAGAACCTAGTTCTGTTTGAGATGGCGAGTACATCAGGTAGATTAGAGATTGAAAAATTCAATGGTGGCAACTTTGAGTTGTGGAAACTCAAAATGGAAGAATTTCTTGTGGATAGAGAGATCTGGGTTGCTATGTCTAGAACTATGCCACAAGGTATGAAACAAGAAGATTGGGACCTTGTAGATAGAAAAGCTAGAGGCTTGATAAGACTTAGTCTGGTAGATTTTGTACTCTCGAATGTTTATGAGGAGAAGAATACAGATTCATTATGGAAGAAGATTCGTGACATTTATCAGGGAAAGTCTCTAGTAAATAAGTTATTCCTAAGGAAGAAGTTGTACTCTTTGAAGATGGAAGAAGGTGCATCTCTTGCAGACCATCTGAACTCATTTAATATGAGTTTTGCTCAGCTGGTGTCTGTGGGTGTGAAGATAGAGGAGGAGGATCGTTGCATGCTCCTGTTGTGTTCGTTACCTGACACTTGGGATCATCTTGTAATGGCTATTGGAAGTATGGCCACTAATTTCAAGATGGAAGACGTTGTTGCCTCACTGCTGTCTAAAGAGATGCAGAGGAATTCTTATGAGATGGCCAAAGAGGCCCTTGCTGTTTGAGGTAGATCGAAGGAGAAAGGAAAGAAGAAGGACAAGAAGTCTAAATCTAAATCTGAAGGGAGATCAAAGTATCCTGGTAAAAAGTCCAAGGTGAAATACTGGAATTGTGGGCAGCTTGGCCATATCCAAAAGGATTTTAAGGAGGAGAAGAAGAAGAATACCTCTGCAGACAATGAATCTTCTCAGAGTGATGCAGATGCCTTCATTGCAGCCTTGGAAACTCAGGCATCAGATGATGTTTGGCTGATTAACTTAGGTGCATCTTTCCATATGACGTCTCATAGAGAGTGGTTCACTAAATACAAAAATTATGATGGTGGAAAGGTGTACCTGGCGAGTGACTCAACACTGGAGATTGTTGGCCATGGAAGAGTTAAAATACAATTCCTTGACAAAAGAATCAAAGGGATTGGTGATGTACAACACATACCAGGTTTGGATCGTAACTTACTTTCTGTCTGTAAGCTGAATGATGCTGGTGTGGAAGTTTCTTTCTCAAGTAAAGAGTGTAAGATGGAAAGAGGCACAATGGTGCTGGCTAAGGGTGTACGTACTGAAACTCTTTACAAGCTAGATGCACGTCCTATTCAATGTAACAACATCTCTGTAAAGTCAAGCAAAGCTGTTCCAGTAGAGAAGGATGATGAAGCTCCTCTGGGTACAAATGCCTTGGAGGTGAATCTCCCAGTAGAGAATACCATGTTGTGGCATCATAGACTTGTTCACACAGGAGAGAAAGGTTTAAAAACTTGAAAAATAAAAATCTTGTTGAAGGACTTCTTGATTGTAACCTTCAGTTCGATTTTTGCGAACACTGTATTTATGGAAAGCAACACCGTGTTTCATTTTATTCGAGTCCTCATAAATCTTATGGTGTACTAGATTATGTTCATTTTGATGTGTTTGGTCTAGTTAATTTTCCTTCATTATCAAATTCTAGATATTATGTTTCTTTTATTGATGACTATTTGAGAAGGGCATTTATATACTTTTAAAAAGGTAAATCAGAAGTGTTTAGCGAGTTTAAAGAATTTAAAAATTTGGTAGAGAATCAGACTAGAAAGAAAATTAAATGCTTGAGGATGGATAATGGTAGTGAGTTTTGTTCTGCAGATTTCAAAAGGTACTGCAAAGACCATGGGATTAAAAGGCATAAAACTACAACTTATACTCCACAACATAATGGAGTTGCTGAAAGGTTGAACAAAATGTTAATGGAGAGAGTGAGAAGTATGTTGAGAAATGCTAATCTAGAGAAGAATTTCTAGGCCGAGGTTGTGGCTACAACATGCTACCTGGTAAATTGTTCACCTTGTTTTGCTCTTGTTGACAAAACACCTTTGGAAGCTTGGTCTGGTAAGAAGCCCTCTCTGAGACATATTTGTGTCTTTGGCTGTGAGGCATATGCATATGTGCCAAATGAGAAAATATAAAAGTTGGAGAACAAGGCTATTAAATGTATCTTCATGGGCTATGGCATTAGTGTGAAGGGATACAAGCTTTGGAATTTTGATACTGAGAAGGTTTTGTACAGTAGAAGTGTAATATTTTATGAGCTGAAACCTTCAATAGTTGATCCACAGTTAGAGACAGATCAAATAGAAAAGAAGAATGATGTAGTTGAAATTCCTCAGACTTTAGAAAAAGAGGAACTACATGGTGTACCTGAAATTGAGGAGATTTCAAGTAGCTTTGAAATTTTTGAAGATGAAGAACCACAACCTCAACCAATAAGAAGGTCTACACGTGAAAGAATACAACCTAATAGGTATGGTTTCTCTATGTTGGATTCGAATTGTGCCTATGCTTTGATTACTAGCACTGATGAGCCTAGGACTGTAAAAGAGGCAATTAACATGTTTGATTCAAATTCCTGGTTGGAAGCCATGAATGAAGAAATGGAATCATTGAAGAAAAACGAAACCTGGGATTTGGTACCTTTTCCTGAAGGGAAAAAGCCTGTTGGCTGTAAATGGGTATTTAAGAAGAAGACTAGTCTAGATGGCAGTAATAAAAAATATAAGGCAAGGTTGGTTGCAAAGGGATTTTACTAGATAGAGGGAATTTATTATGGAGAAATATTTTCCCCTATAGTAAAGCTGACATCTATCAGAGTTATTTTGTCAATGGTAGCAATGTATGATTTAGAGATTGAGCAAATGGATGTGAAGACAAAATTTCTCCATGGAGAGCTGCTAGAAGAAATTTACATGTCCCAACCTGAGCACTTCACTGAGAAAGGTAAAGAAAGTCTGGTCTGCAAATTAAATAAATCTTTGTATGGTTTGGAGTAGTCTCCTAGAATGTGGTACCAAAATTTTGACACCTATGTGTTGTCTATGGGATTTGTGAGATCGAAATATGATCATTGTGTATATTATAAATCCAAAAATGATCATGTGCTTATTATTACCCTGTATGTGGATGATATGTTGTTCATAGGAAATAGTAATTCTATGATTTGTGATCTTAAATATCAGTTGTCTGCAAAGTTTGAAATGAAAGATCTGGGTACAGCCAAGTATATTTTGGGGATGGAGATAACTAGGGAAAAAATGAGTAGAAAGCTTTGGGTTAGCCAAAGTAAGTATGTTAACACTATTCTAGAGAGATTTGGTATGAATGATTGCAAGCAGCTAGTTGTTATAGTCTTGCAAGGAATGAAGCTATCTGTTGAAGATTGTCCAAACTATTTTACTGAGATGGACATGACTAGGGTGCCCTATTCAAGTGTCATTGGTAGTTTAATGTATGCAATGGTCTGTACAAGGCCATACATTTCCCAAGCAGTGGGAGTACTGGGCCATTTTATGGAAAATCCAAGAAGGACACATTGGGATGTCGTGAAGAGAGTGTTTAGATATTTAAAGGGAACTTCAGAATATGCTCTATGTTACCATTGCAACTTGGTTGCATCATAGAGAACTCTCAACATTCGTGTATATGTGGACTCTGATTGGGAAAGGGACATTGACAACAATAGATCCACTAGTGGATACACTTTCATGTTAAATGGTGGTGCATTCAGTTGGATGAGCAAGCGACATGTTGTAGTCGCTTTGCCCACTACAAAGGCTGAATATATGGCAACAACACATGCCTGCAAAGAAGTTGTTTGCCTGAGTTTTTTGTGTTTTGATATTGGTTTTAATGCAGGGTAGATTATAATTTGTTGTGATAGTCAGAGTGCCATTTGTTTGGAAAAGAACCCTACTTTCCATGCCAGGATGAAGCACATCGATGTGCAGTATCACTTCGTGAGGGATATGGTGGAAGATGGAAAGGTCTGTTTAGAAAAGGTTGACACTTTGAAGAATGTTGCAGATGCATTAAAAAATCCAAAGAGCACAAACAAGTTCAGATGGTGCACAAATTCGATGGGCCTTGGGGACTATGATCTTCAGTAAATTTGAATTCTAGAGAAGCCAGTAAATCTTCGTCAAGTGGGAGCTTGTTAGAAAATGTACCTCAAATTACTGGCTTGAATCTTTGTAAAAGACTTGGCGAATTATCTTCTCTTTTTTCATTTAACTCTATACTGCTAGAGGCTTTTGGGGATGGTGTGGTTGTGTGGTTTACTGCCTTACTGCGGGCCTCTCTATTTGGTTTGGCGGTTGGGTGGTGTTACCGTCATATTGCGGGGTCTCTCTCCTTCACCGACAATAATGCGGTGGACTGGGCGGTCGGTTTAGATGTTTACCTCCCTACCATGAAGGTTGAGTATGAGCTGAGTGGTAGTGTGGTACACCACACTACCATGAGGAGTGTTTGATAGGGATACAGTAGCATGGTAAGAGGTATTCGGTGGTTGTTTGACCAACCTGACTTGACTAGAAGTAGTGAATGAATGAAAAAATGACGCGTGGCACGTTTTCATTGATCAACGACTGATTGGCCGAAGTTTGAAGTGGTGCATGTATTAACTGCAAGACGTGTTTCGGTGGGTGACATGATCAGATTATGGAAAGAAGAATTAAATTCCTAGGCAGCCCAATGCGTGATTATAGGGTGAATTGGACAAGGGGAGATCGGATACGCTTGTCAGACAGAGGTGTAATTAAATACACTCGATTGGTTGGTTGTTTTAAATAATGTAGGTAAGACTTGTAACAGTCAAGAGATTGATATAGTCACTAAGGTGATGGTAAGATAATGAATTCATTGTATGCTTTAAAGCATTGTAATAGTGAGTGTAGTAAAAAATAAGGGTCTACTGCTGTGAGCTAATATCAGAGAGTGAAGTCTGTAACTTTGTATGTAATTATTTTACTGTAATACAAAGTGATTGCTCTTGGTCTAGTGGTATTTTTTTCGAAAGGGTTTTCCCACATATATCTGGTGTTATCTCTGTTAGTGTGTTTTATTTCTATTACTCTTGTTATCCTATATGTGTTCATCTTTAGTGTTTGAAACTTTTAAAACTAGTCTTTGGACTTCTCCTTTGTGGTTTTAGCATTACGAAAGTGTTTCCGCACCGTTTGTTTTCCTTTCAATAATCATATCAGTTATTTAAGAGGCACAATATTTTTAACTAATTAAATTGAAATAAAACATATTAAATTAATAAATGGAAGCAAAACAAGAAGAATTTTTAGAAGCAAAAAAGGAATCAACAATGGAAGCCAAACTAGAAGAAAACCAAAAGCAATCTTGGAAGCAAAATTGGAAGCAAAACCGGAAGCAAAATTGGAAATAAAACTAGAAGCAAACTTGGAAGCAAAATTGGAAGCAAAATTGGAATAAAAAATGGAAGCAAACCTAGAAGCAAAATCAGAAGCAAAACTAGAAGCAAACTTGCAAGCAAAACTAGAAGCAAACATGGAATCAAAACCAGAAGCAAAACTGGAAGCAAGATTGGAAGAAAAATCGGAAGCAAAAGTGGAAGCAAAAGTGAAAGAAAAAGTGGAAGCAAAAGTGGAAGAAAAAGTGGAAGCAAAAGTGGAAGAAAAAGTGGAAGCAAAACTGGAAGAAAAAGTGGTAGCAAAAATGAAAGAAAAATTGGAAGAAAACCTGGAAGCAAAATCAGAAGCAAAACTAGAAGCAAAACTAGAAGCAAAACTAGAAGCAAAACTAGAAGCAAAAATGGGAGTAGATATAGAAGCAAAATTAGAAGCCAAATTGGGTGCCAATTTTGGTGCTACCTCCGACGTTATTTCCAGTGCTAATTTAGGAAGATAAAGAGGCGCTCTTTTTGGTGCTATTTCTTGGCACTATTTTAGGCGCTAATGGGTGCGCTGTGATTTCCCGACGCTAACTAAGGTGCTAAGTTTGGTGAAACATCCAACACAAAAGTTGGTGCCCAAGTCGGCATCGAGAAGGCCATGCTTGTTTGTACTGAGTTTAGCGCTAGCCAAATCACCCGATTCATGAGCTGAAATACACTAAAATTCGGTGTTATTTTAGGCGTTATTTTCCTATTCTATTGTAGTGACTCCTGCTCCTCGAGTATTGAATGGGAAGAGGCCCGCTATCGAGGCACCTATGTCTACTTCTCCACCTATTATTATTTCCAGTCCCATGCTTCCTGATCTTGCTCCTATCTAGGAGGCTACCCTTCTAGTAAAAAATGGTTGTGGAGGACACTCCTATGGTGGAACAAGAGCCTCCTGTCCCTTCTCAGGTTGCAAATTCTAGTTCTTGGAGTTGACGAAATCGGCTTGTGTGTGAGTGTAAGTGCTAGAGAAAGGCTTTGACTACTGAACAAGCTACCTTACAAAAGGTAGAAGGGGATTCAATAGCTCCTACTTTGACACCTCCTATTGTGCCTCCCTCTTATACTCCTTTTGATTTAGTTCCACTTGCCTCAGTTCTACTTCCAACTCCCTCGATGAATGTTGATGATCCTCACCCCAAAAGGTTGCAAGTGTTCATTTCTCCCTCGGTTAAGCCTCCACTTCTGATGTCCCTTCTGGACATCCCTCCTTTTTCCCAACCCTTGGATATGCCAAATACCACGTGGTGTCCACTATGGTTTTGTCCTCTTTCTCTTTTCCTTCTTCTTCTTCTATGGGGATTCTGCATCCTCCACTAAGGTATAAGTTGGAGGAAAACACCACTTTTAAGTGGAGGTTGGATGAAGGGATCACTTTCTTTGGAAGGGGGTTTTGCTTTGGCTTGCACCATCCTTGTGATAAAGATGACCTTGGCATCCTATGAGTTTGTCACTGCCCCCTTCAACAAGGTTGATAGTGAATCTCAAGCACCTCCTTCCTCTCCCACCCAGTTAATACATGGCACCCTGGTTAAGTGAATGTTTAACTCGGTGGATGATGTCTAGGTTCTTTCAACAATCTATGCGAGATCGATGACTTTTACCTCACATGAGTTGAGTGAAGGATACCTTGAGGGGCCTTCTTCCTTAGCTCTTGTCATAGGAGAGTCAGAGGGTGCTCCCCTTGTTATCCCACCTTTCTAGGCTCATCCACCCTCACTATATAATGATCTAGACTGGGAGAACGATGACCTCCTGGTCGATGATGACTAGGGGGTACCTCTTCTTTATCTGTTACAAATTAGATTTATGAGTGTGTTGTGTTTCCTGTGTGCTTGTCTTCATGTGTTCTTGGAGGACCCTTGCTACCCTTGTAGGGGCTTGGATACTTGAGTGAAAATGTCTCATGAAATTCCTCTATATGTTTCATCATTCTTCTATATGTTGTAACTTTGATTATCGATAATTAGGGATGATGCAAAATGTTGGGGGCATTTAGACCTTCCTTCCATGTTGACCCAATTTTTTTATTTTTATCTTGTTTTCATGTGCTCTTCTTCATGATCTGGGAACTTCGGGGACTGATGATGTTTCTTTCACATACAACATAGGTTATCTATAAGAATTGATCTAACCCTAAACTCCTAGATCGCCTCGTCTCTTGATTTCTTCATCTCTGCTTGTCTCATGTTTTCTTTGTCTTTGCTTTTCTTTTTTTCTACAAGATTTTTGATGTTGTGGTGCATATGTGTTGTCCCTCGTGCACGTGATTTTTTTTTCACATTTACATCTTGCTATATCTCGTGGGCCACAACATCACCACCTTTTCTTTCTTTCCTTAGGATGCGACATGCTCCGTTGATTTGCACAAACCATCCTAAGGAGGGGATTCTATTTCTCTGATTTTCAATAAGGTGAATTCAACGACCAACAAATCCCTTACTAAATTTTTTGCATTTTCCAAAAATCGCATCCTTCAACAAGGACCTCCTTAATGAGATTTTTCTTTCAACCATGAATTTGTAGCAAAAAGAATCAGAAAACTCACCTTCGAGAAATTCCATTATTTTTATTAGATTCCTTAATGAAAGAGATCTTTCAAAAGGATTCCTTGATGACATAATCATTTACAAAAAATATTGTTCTTTTCAAATAGAGTGTCCCTTTGTGTGGGCCCCTTGCTATCTTGAAGGGTTCTCGAGGGACCCCTTTGAATTTTTTTTCAATTATTTATTTTGAGATATGTCTATCTGTCTGATATTTTCTTCCTAACATGTTTCATCTACAACTTAACATGTTGCTTTGGAGGATTGAGCACCTGTGAAGCTGATTTATAATCAAGCTTGGGGGACCAAGCACCTCATCAAACTTGCATTGTAGGACTGAGAAATTGTAAGGGCCTTTGCATCAAGATCTTCAAGACCAAGCACCTAAGGAGTCCTTTCACATCAAGCCCCGTATGACCGAGAACCTACGGTGCCCCCTTTGAAGGGTCGATATCTTGTGAAGCACTTTCTCTTTGTAGGATCGAGCACCTATAAAGACTTTTTTCATTTTCTATGGGACTAAGCACCCGTGGAGCCAATTTTGTAGGACCAAGCACCTGTAGAGCCTTTGTTCACCTTCCATTAGACTGAGTACCTATGGAGCCATCTCTATCTCTCTCTCTCATGTTAAGGTTTCCCTGTGGGATCGAGCACCTTTAGAGCTACCTGCTCTGTGTCTTGTGCCAAATCGAATATCTACTTCCTCGATGATTCATGTATATTCTCTTCAACCTCTTTCTACCTTACCTCACATTGGTACTGGAATATATGCTTGCTAAAGTGGGGGAAAACTGTAATGGAGTGAATTTTCACCCCTAGGAAAATTCCCCATTTACATCACCCTACCTTAGAAAATGAAAATCCAATGATGCAATTCCACATCTGCCACCTTTCTCCATCCACTTGGTTGCTTGTTTTGGTGTCAGTGGAGGAATCCATTTTAAGGACGTGCGCACATCATGCGGATATCCATGTGCCATGCTGTCGTCCTGACATGATTCTTGCCCAAGCTAGAATCTGCAAAGGCATTACATTCTCCATAAGACGTCAAGTGTAATGTTCCTTGCTTCCTTGAATAATAAAAAATGGGTCTTTTTCCTCCCTTTTTCCATTCAAATGCTTCAATTCTTTACTCATTCATGCTTCTGGACTCTTAGCTTCATTTTCTTCACTCTCTTGGCTCCATTCTCACACTTTCAAGCTTCTACATCACTCTTTTGTGGTTGCAAGCTGTTGGTTCTTGGCTCCTACGCTCAATTTGTTACAACAAAACTATTTTTGGAGGAATTTAAATATCTTTCCTTCCACTTCTTTCCTTGAGCACTCATAGCTATAGAGGTGGTATCATCCTTTACTATCACTCTTTGCATCACTTTGTGAATTTACACAACATACTTGTTGTTGGTGATTTCTCTTAACACTATTTCCTTTCTATTTATACATCATTTTCCATACTTCATTGCTATCTAGCTATCTGTGGAGGTGGAAACACCAAAGTGAGGGATTGATTGAGGTAGTCCTCTATACACATCCCCAATATTTTTTCATCTTCATGTGTGCAGGTGTTTTGAAGTGGAGCTATTTGAAGAATTGAATTGTGAGAAGTTTAGTATTGCTTCCTCACCCTCTTTGTTAGTTCAAGCATAGTTTATGTATAACATTCTTTTTATATTTCAATTCTGTATCTTTCTAGCATTCCATTGTTACACAAAACCTTCATAGTTAGGAAGTTATCTAGTTTTATAGTGTTTCGGTATGTTTCTAAGACCCTCTATTCATATGGACACCAACACACATCTGAGACACAAATGCACCATGCTAGAGTCCATAATCTACGTTGCCATCCTTAGACAGTGAGCCATTTGGGTAGTGGGTTGAATCCTTGAAATTAGCTCTTCTGAATCTATGAAGCATTCAATTTATTTAGAAGGACAACAACACCTAGATTTTTATGCCTTTTAAGCCTCAACATCTCAACCTTTCCAATTCACTTAGCAAATTTGAGGTAGTTTAGGGAAACCCATTGCTTGGGACTCTCATGAGACCTGGAGTCTTGAGGTGGCAAGTCCCCCTTCTCTAGAGATTCAAAGGATTAAAATATGAAGAAGAATCTTGAGAAAAACCACATGCATCCTAGCATTAGCGCACCATATGTTACACATATCGATAAAACTACAAGCTTATAAACACAAAATTAAGCATATAATAAATGCATACACTATACATACACAACTCAAATTCACAAGGAAAGACACATATATCAAATACACAAGACAACCTACAAAAAATCCTAATGTCCTATATCACTCCAAGATAGCCATCTCCCAATAATAGTGTTAATCTATAGTCAAGAAGAACATAAATAAGAAAATTATAACAATAGAAATAAACAAAGTATACCACCATCCACTAGAATGGAAAAATAATTTCTGCTTTCATAGAGCCTATGAGGTCCCTACTAAATCTAGAGAACTAGAAATTATGTGATGTCAATCTATGGTGAGAATTACATTAGCAATTTTTTTGTTGTATTAACTTAAGAGGATATGGTTTTCACTGTGCTAGATAATAGAGCAAAGGAAGTGATTGTTGGAATCACACATAATAAACCCAAATACTTTGAATCTAATATTATCATTTTACTCACATGGTAACCAAGTTACTTATAGTCTAGTAGAAATACCACTAGGTGAAGTGAAGCATGGAATAAAATTTTAATTAAGCTTACACACATGAAAACTCATGAAACATAAAATTGAATTCAAATTCAAAAATATTAAAACACTAACATATATTTGTATCACATGTTATCAAGTAGGAAATCTATCACAACCTCTCCACATAAGAAGTTAAAATTCAATTTAGCTTATTAATTTATGTCCTTTCTAATAGAAAAATTAATTATTTGGAGACATCCTAATTTATAGAGTGAAACTTTTAGAAACCTTTGATAAGTTATACTATAGTGCACTTTCAAGACTACAACACACTTTTTGAATACTTATCAACTTCTAAACACTTTTATGCTTTAGGACATATATCATATTTTAAGACAAAAATGCACTTTGAGGACACTAGTGCTACTATGTTGTAGTCCTCATATGACACTCCTATTATGGTAAATAATTTCTCAAAATTTAAAACCTAGATAAATTTATACACGTTCCTAAGAATTTTCTAATAGAGAATTCAATTTTTTGACATAGTATAGCACAAATACTCTTTAAGAAGTGTTAAAAGGAGTTTAGAAGCAAAAAATCCCATTTATTTATAATCTTAGAATTTACATAAGAATCTAATACAATTTCCAAAACATAAATAAATATTGAAATTAGTAAAATCTCATTCAAGACTTCCTAAAAGATGCTAGTATTTAATCCAAATTCACTTCAAATATGAATTTTATCATTCAAATCCATTCCAAAATATAATCTTACAAAAATTACAATCATATAAAAATTATAGAACTGTTATCACCAATAAGAGATCTAGAGTAGTTTTAGTAACATAATAAGATATAAAATCTCACTATCAAAACCTCCATTTCAAGCACCCAATAAATAGAAGTAATACATGGAACCATCAAATGGTAATTTTAAAACCATTAGCTAAAAATAATTTAAAAGTGTGGCACCCAAATACCTAGTTAGAATACCAACAGTCATAGGCTAAATATAACATATTCCTTCCACATGTTATAAGAACATCATAATGAACTCATCACTCATAGTTTGAAAGCTACAATCTTTATATAATTGTCATTAAAAGAAAGGTTAATATGCCTTTCCTAATAAAAAATATTTTTAAGCTTATAGTTACTAGAAATAAAATAACACAAATGCATTCATTGTAACAAAATTATGTTATACCAACCTCCCAAAAGTGTGGCTAGAATTTTTTCTAGCAACAAAAACATTATAATAATATGCATAAAATGCACGTAATATAATAAAAAAGTTATGAACATTGATTATCATTCACCATTTCTATAATAAATAAAGTAAAATAATAACTACCATAAGTATATCTCAACACAATCAATATATACATAGGACCAAGTACTACAACCCTCATTAATGATAATGAATATTATAGTACATGTAACAAACCACCATGTATATAAAGTGATCATGTATAATATATAATATAATATATCTACAGTACTCCAAGTTCATTCCACACCTAAATGCTCTAAGCTTCCAATATCTTGTTGTAGACTGAGGAAGGCATTGAACCTACGATTAGAGTAAGTTCCTTTCCTCCTCATCTATTAACCAATACATATACATATCCATGCACAACCCAAAAGTGTGTCACAATACAACACTAGTGATTATCTTGTTTAGTTCATTTATGATTACATTTGTATGCATGTAGAGACATAAGTTCAAGTCACAAAAATAATAAATAATGTTCACAATGTACATTCATAATAATATAAACATACAGTTGTCACTTGGAATTGGACCCTTGTTGAGCCTATTGTTCAACAATTCCAGGGAAACATGAGATTGATCTCAAGGTGTGGGACCATTGAAATTGAGATCAAATGTTTAGAGAAGGAAAAATTCCTCTCTAATCTAGATGTAGAAGTCTTGGCCCAACCTGATAGGTCTAGACAATGGTTTAGTTTTTGTTGATTTTATACCTGTTTAAGATACTTTTAAACATATTCTCCAAACAATGTTCCTACATTATGCTATCCTTTTATATCTATTATGCAAACTCGAACCTTAATTATGATGATGAAATTATGGTTATAATATATTAGTATTATATGGTTTATATGAATGAATGTATGGAATATTGATGGAATTCTATGAATTAATTGTGATAGTTATCCTTGTGTACATGTTTTGCGGAATTAACTTGTTTGCATCTCAAAAGGGAACCATAGTGCAACAGTTGCGGGGTGAACCTATAGAAAAATGGGATTAGTGGACACCGTAGTAGGGGAAGCTCCAGGTTAAGCTGAACATGGTGGTCATTAATCAAAGGATATTAATGAAGATTAGATGCACATTATTAAGATCAATTTAATAAATGTTGAAGAGGAGTTTTCCTTCATTGATGGAATTTTGACAAGTGGTTGTCTATTTACATACAATTTTGTTTTGACAAAGTTCCAACTATGATAGGATTTCTCCTTCCTTTTTAGTTATAGGTTGAATAATTCAAATCTTAATTCCATGCTCTATTATCTGGGAGTGGAGTTAATGATTTTAGTCAGTTGTTGCTTTCCATAAATGATTCTCTTAGCTTGTATATAGCTTTTGGTTGAATCCATAAGATAGTTAGTTGGTTTTTATCAGTTTCATGTTACCAGTTACTTTCAGTTCAAGACATGGAAAATATTTTAAATGATTGAGTCCAATGTTTGGAAAGATATTTTGTAATCTTTTACAATATGCAATGAATGGAGTTAATCTTATGAGATACATATAATCTATTAGTTACATTATGTTCAATTAAATGGGATCATTTAATTGAGCAGGCCACTCAAGGTATTGTTCTTCACTTCATCTTTCAGTTATTTATTTATGTTAATAGCTGTTATTAGTTTATCATTATTCATGAATCATATGCAAGCTAATTTGAATTTCATTTCTTTCTTATTATGAATGAATGTTGATGAATATGCACGTAATGATTATTAGTAGCACTCTAAAGGATAGATCAGCTGAGTCATTAGTTTTCATTAAGTTTTGATTAACACAATATTATTTTATTAATAGTATTTCAGTTACAGTCTTTACTGTAGGTACCCGTAACAACTGGTTATGATTTATGCTTTTATTGTTTTATAGTTCTGTGAGTTTCCAAAAAGTATAATAACTTAGGTAGGGTAGTTTAAGTAGTTTAAAGTCCATGAAGGCATATATAACACTGCACCATCATAAGATTACAAGCCTTGGGTTGATAATTTAATGTAGTATTAAGCAATGTGAAGTGGACCGTTCAACCAGTTAAACCTTTGAATTGAGTAGATTCTACCAAGTTTACAATACATTAGCTTAGACTCTACATTTTTGGCACTATTTTTAGGGATGGTGCTATCTTCATAGACTAGGTTTTATAGTTTTCATAGTTAAATTTTCTTTTCAAGCATTGGGATTGTTAGATATCATCTTTTTCAATACCAAGATATGCTAACATTGTGCAGGACCGTTGAATTTAAAGGAACATTTCATGTATGCGAAGGCAGAGAGATTCCTTGGGTAGGTTCCTTCCCTCCACATGCCAGGACGTTATTGCAAAAAAATGGTGATCATAGTACTCAAAGTGAAGGTACCACTGAAGAAGACATTTCCTTCTCACCAACCTCTAGCACACATACAAAAGGAACATATTGCACCATGGGTGATGCAATAGATGATGATGATGCCCAACCAAAATTTGAGTTTCCTATTATTGACTAGCTAAGGGCTACAATGCTGAAGAACATTCCTCCTTCAGCCTTGCTAGTTTTCTATGGGTTAATGACTAAGGACCTAGATAAATTCCTCTTTGAATTTGATGTCTTATGCATAAGTTATAACTATACTTCTGATGCACATAGGTTAAATATTTTTCCTGCCACTCTCAAAGATTGAGATGGTTCATGGGATTACATAAAGATGTTGTTCCTGATTGGGATACCATGAAGATACTATTTTTGGAGAAGTATCATGACTACTATAGAGGACCTGACAAGAGGAAAGATGATATATTATGAATGAAACAAAAGGATTATGAGCCTTTAGCAGATTACATGGAAATATTTCAGTTTTCTCTAAAGAAAAACCCTTAGAACACGTTGTCAGAAGAGTCTCTCAAGTTAGTGTTTTTTAGGGGAGTTAGTGAAGACTGCATGGATGCCTTGAACCTCACTGACCAGGGAGATATTTCTCAGCTATCATTTTTAGACATTTGTAAGGCATGTAGGAATTATTCCAGGACCTTTACAAAAAGGCCAAGAGGAGATAGAATGCCAGCCATTGGTAAATCATCTACAGGGGTTTCAGAAATAGAGCTAAGCAATCTCTTATCCAACATAAAGGAGGATATCATCAATAAAAATTAGGAGGAAGATGAGGTTATGCTTACTGAATATTATCCAAGCTGTATTCAATAAAAATAAAATTGTAAATGCAAAAGAGTGGCCAGTATCCAATAAGATAAAGTTTAGAAGCCTATTTTTCAACCAATTGAAGGAGATGATGGAAAAATATTTTATATAGCACAAAGGAGGCCATGGTAGTAGAGATAAGGTATGCCACAAGACCCCCTTAGCTTTAATTCATTATTTCCTATTCAGAATCAAAACGTTTCTACTTGGAACTCTCACCCTTGGCATGTAAACCAAAACTAGTTGCAAAACCCTCAACAGTGGTCACAAGTTCATCCAAATTGGAACCAACAACCAAATCCTTGGCCACAACAAAATTTTTATTGTTCCAATTATAATCTACAATGGCCAACCCAATAGAATCAGTGGCAACCTCAATGGTAGAAAGGTTGAAGCAATGACAACAATAAAATCTGAACTATCAATAGCCTATGCACCCTCCTCTACAATAACAACAAGCTCTAAAGTCTCTATCAAATCTTGCATCCCAGCCACCCAATCAACAAAAAATATGTGCCCAACTTGTACTTAACCCTAACACTAAGATTGTTCAATAGGATTATACTAATGAAGCTATGCAATGCCCCACTTATGGGGTAGAGGTGAGTTCTTTCCACCTCAAATCAGGAAAACAACTTGGTCGACCTTCATCTCCCCAAATTACATAAATGGAGGATGACGAACTTGTAGTTGAGGCTTTTGATAAACCATATTTGGATCTTGAGCCACACAAAACTATCTCAAATCCTAATCCACCTTTTCCTAAATGCCTAGCTATGCAAAAGCATCACACACAGGATGCAACAAACCTTTTAAGACAATTGAAAGATGTGAGCATAAAAATCCAACTTATCCAAGCTATCAAAGACATCCCCATTTATACCAAAACTGTAAGGGATCTATGTCTTAAGAAACTAGGTAGGAAAAAAAAAGATCCATAGACAGTTCATGTCTTGGGAAATCTTGCAAATATCATGTTAGGGAACATTACAGTCCCTAAGTATACAGATCTTGGTAGTCCAGTTTTGGACATTAAGATTAATGGAACCCCCAGTAAGAATACTTTGATAGACTTAGGGGTAGGCATCAATTTAATGAGAAAAGAAACAATGCAGTTGCTTCAGTTGGTTAACCTTAGGCCCACACAAATTTTTTTGCAACTAGCTAATAGGTCCATGGTGAAACCTAAGGGAATTATTGAAGACCTAGTTATATTGGGTATGTTTGCATTTGATTCTTGGGAATGACCTGTGGACTTCATAGTACTACAACCCAAGGTCAATATTTTGGGTTACCCACTCATCCTAAGCATGCCTTGGTTGGAAAAAATCGATGCATTTATAGGCTGTAGGTATAGTAAATTGATAATATCCAATGGGAAAATTACAAAGAACTTGGTTCTTTATCCACCAATCCAACCATATGCAGATCTTGAGCACACCATTTGGCCCAATTTGGGTGAAGAGGAGGATAACTATTCTCTGCAGACATTGATGAATATAGAGCACATCCCCTTATTGGATGGCCAGGATGAAGATGAACTCATTGCTCACACAATCCAAAATGGCTATGGTAGAAGCCTGCAACAACAAGACTGCCTTTTATGCCTACAAAACCCCTTGCAAAATATTATACCTACTGATTATATAGAAGAGATATCATATCTATTTCATTCATTACTACCTCAACAATGTTTACCCAATATACCAAGCCTTGATCTCTCATTAGTTTAAGATTCATCAAAGGAATTTGAAATCATGCTAGGAAGGAAGTTGAATAATAATAATTCCTTGACAGAGGAACAACAAAATTCTTTACAATTAGTGCTACAGGCACACTCAACCACATATGCATGGGATTACCATGATATGAAGGGAATAGATCCTGATTCATGCATGAAAAATATTTGCATTAATGATGGTTATAGACCCATTTGATAATCACAATGACGTATGAATCCTACTCTCAAGGAGATAGTGAAAAATGAGCTACAAAAGCTTCTTGATGTAGGCTTTATCTATCCATCTCAGATAGTGAATGTGTCTCACCTTTGGTAAATTTTCCCAAGAAAGGTGGGAAATGGAGAGTCTATGTAGACTATAGGGAATTAAATATAGCCACTAGGAAAGACCATTTTCCTCTTCCCTTCATAAATCAGGGACTTGACTCACTAGCTAGGAAGAAGTACTTCTCATTTCTTGATGGTTTCAGTGGTTATAACCAGATTAAAATTGCTCTAGAGGACCAATACAAGACTACATTTACATGTGCTTGGGGGACTTATGCTTACTCTATTATTCCCTTTGGCTTATGCAATGCTCCAACTACCTTTTAAAGAGCAGTACTCAACATATTTTCTGATTATGCACATGAATACATGGAGATATACATGGATGACTTCACCAATTATGGTGAAAGTTATGAGGAAGCTCTTAGTAACTTGGAAAAAGTGTTAAAAAGGTGTAAAGAACACAACCTGTCACACAACAATGAGAAGTGTTTGATGATGATGACATAGGGAATAGTATTGGGTCACTTTATATCCAACGCAGGAATTCAGATTGATCCACACAAAATAGAGATAATATCTACCTTACCTGTTCCTCTAAAATAAAGAGATATCAAGAGCTTCCTTGGTCATGTAGACTACTATAGTTGATTTATCAAAGATTTTAGTAATATTTCTGCACCTTTATTTGTTTTGCTAAGTAAAGGCATTGAGTTTGAATGGACCTTTAGGTTGCAACACTCCTTTGAAGAACTAAAGAAAGCTCTGACTCAAGCACCAATGTTGAGACAACCTAATTGGACTCATGTATTTCACATACACGTAGATGCTTCAAATTTTTCCATTGGAGTAGTCTTGGGTTAGAAGGATGGCAACAAGGAGTATGCAATTTATTATATCAACAAGAATCTTCAAGGGGAAAAATTAAACTACACTATAATAAAAAAAGAGATGCTTGCAGTAGTTTATGCTATTAATAAATTTAGACACTATATTACTGGCTATCTAGTTTTTGTCCATACATATCACACAACAATCAGGCATTTTATGAACAAGCTAGTAGTTGGAGGTAGATTGGTAAGATGGCTACTTCTCTTACAATAATTTGACATTACCATTGTAGATAAACCTGGTAAAGAAAATGTGGTGGCAGATTTCCTATCGAGACTTCCAACATAATCAATTGAAGGAGTGGTGGATGATTCATTTCCCGATGAAAATTCATTTGATTTGCAAGTGTAAATGCACTGGTATGTAAATATTGCTAATTATTTGGTTATAGGGTAGATTCCACCACATTTCTCACCAAGAGAGAAAAGACAATTGGTTCATAATTTTTTTCCTTACTCTTGGATATTTGGTTATCTATTTTATACATGACCTGATAACATCATGAGAAGATGCATAAGGGAGGATGATATTTTCGATACCATGAAAGAATGCCATGATGAGCCATATGGAGGTGATTTTGTAACAGAGAGAATAACTTTTAAGATCCTCACAACTAGATATTATTGGCCTAATTTACATAAAGATGTTGTTAAATACACCAGGAGTTGTGATAGGTGTCAAAGGATGGGAAGGCCAACAACGAGTGATGAGATGCCCTTACAACCTTAGTTAATGTTGGAACCTTTTGGAAAATGGGGTTTGGAATTCATTGGGCCAATCTATCCTACATCTAATAACAAGGAATACATCCTTGTTTGTACTGATTACTTGACAAAATGGGTGGAAGTTAAGGCCCTACAGTTTTCTAGAGATGGTAATGTGGCTAAGATCTTATATGAAGATATTTTTACCAGGTATGGAGTACCTAGAGAAATAGTCATTGACCAAGGGTGCCAATTTACTTATGATC
Source organism: Sequoiadendron giganteum (assembly GCA_007115665.2). Taxonomy (NCBI): domain Eukaryota; kingdom Viridiplantae; phylum Streptophyta; class Pinopsida; order Cupressales; family Cupressaceae; genus Sequoiadendron; species Sequoiadendron giganteum. The sequence continues at coordinate 104,240,653 of CM021101.1, forward strand.
TCATTAAGAAGTTGATTGAGGAATACAAAATTAGACATAAGAAATCAACACCCTATCATCAATAGGATAATGGTTAAGTGGAGGTCAGTAATAGGGAGATTGAAAGAATTATCACCAAGAGAGTACAACTGCATAGGAAATATTGGGTTTCAAGGTTACCCAAAGCAGTTTAGGCATATAGAACTACATGGAAAATTACCACTGGGTTTACACCCTATGAGTTAGTCTATGGAAAGAAAATAGTCCTTCCTATTGAGTTTAAATATAAAACATTGAGGACAACAGTAGAGTTGGGAATCGATTTAATAGAAGCACAAAAAGAATGGCTGAATTCTTTGAATGGGCTAGATGAGATAAGAATGGAAGCAATACATCATACAAAGGTAGAACAACAACAACAAATGAAGTGGCATGATCAGTACATTAAAACAAAGAGTTCAATGTGGGAGATTGGGCCCTGTTATATGATTCACGGTATAAATATTTCAAGGGAAAATTCTAGTCCAAATGGCTGGGCCCTTATGAGATTAGCAAGGTTTACCCTAATGGGGTAGTACAATTTCAAATCATTGATGCAATCTGATTTTCACTTCTTGTTAATGGCCATAGGTTGAAGTTGTATAAAAATTCATTACAGAAGGATGAATTTATATTTTTATTGATCTAGCAATATGGCACTTCCAGTGAAACTGAACAAAATTTGATACAAAGAGTCCTACTTCAGTAATACGTGACATACCCAACACTTCTGGTGGCCTAGAGATTGAGTTACACAGCTCAGTCCTTGAGCTTCCTTGGCACTAAATTTTCATGTTTTTCCTCACAAGAACACACTGCACGTTATAATAATGTTCAAAATATCTTAAGAGGGATCTATTATCAATATTCACAAGGGTCTTGATGCTGAAGGGACTTGTAGCTTCACAATTTCAATGTTCAGATTGGGACCTAACATAGTAGGTGGCCATAGCAATGTTTGGAAGCCAAAAGAATATTCAAATCACTTGGTGCCATATTCACTACGAGTCCATTCACATTCATTTCAAATATATTCATGTTTAATATCCATCATTTCATGCAGAATAAAGTGACATAATTATTTTATTACTCGATCTCATTTCAATTACTTGAGTTGTCAAATCCCCAACTCATGCTCATCATTTTTGTCCCATAAAATCCACTCACCACCCATTATTCATTATCTTGAAATTAATATGTGTCACATCGAATCAAGGAATAAATATATTATTTCAGTTTCCATGTGCAAAAGATGGTTATTTCTATGAGGAAATACTTATGATATACTGTTATGATTAATCTCGTTTTCTTTAAACTTTCATACAATTTTTCATTTAATACCATGCATATGAAATATTATATCTTTAATTTCCATCATTATGAATTTACGCCACCTCCAAATCATCAACGTGAGGTGAGGTCACTTCACCAATTAAGTTGAGGGGAGGGTACACCTTGGTATTTTTTCCAGTCCTTTTGAATCTACCACTCAAAACCAAATTTAATGAGTATTATGACATACAGAACCCTTCGTCATGTTTTATTTTTTCTGTTATTTCCGTTGCCATTTTCAAAATTACTAAAACTTGAAAAACTTGAAACCCTAAGAGTTGATGAGAACTTCATCTTAGTTAGACTAGAGTTGAACTCAAAAGGGAATTTGTAGTTGTAGTATGGTATAGTAATAAGGATATATGAGGAAATGGAGGTTTTGAAGTGGTAGAGTAGTTTGAGGGTGGTGGGAAGATTGAATTGAATTTTTGGAGCTGAATTTGTTATATTGAGCATAGAAGGAAGCACGGATGGGAGGAGATGTTATAAGAAGAGAGCCAATGTCTCACTAACATATTTTGGAGGGTGCAATAGTCCTTCCTATCTTCATAAGGGTTGGATGGCTCGATTACTTTCTGAAGTTGACATAATTTAGTGATAATTTAACAAAAAGATTTGTAGAAACCCTTCAATAAAATGAAGCCGCGGTAAAGGGAATTTCTATAGATGCATCTGAAACCACCATTGTATAGGTTATAGGACTACCAAGGACAAGAATAGAATTCCTAGCTCAGTCTAATGTAGTTACAACTTAGGAAGAATTTTGCATAAGAGGAGAGGAATTGGATTCCTCATCATAAGGTACAAAAAGGATTTCTCTCCACTAGTTGTGGGCAAGATGTGCCTCTTACATTATTAGATATATTATTTGTGATGGTAGACAAAATATTTTGTATATGACCCATTTCAAATTGTTATCTTAGGAATAATAGGGTAGTAAATGTACCAAATTTTCTCTATAACTTGTTGAAATGAATGGCCTCGGAATATCAGAAAAGGAAATGTTATACTTTCCTTTCTCATCACTACATAGTTACCTTATTGATAAAAAGGAGTTTAAGAATCCAATACCCACAAGTGTGGTGGGAGGATTTCAAGGCAGAAGAATGAAAAGACATTAATAGTTTGTTAGAAGCACCCGTAGTTCCCGAGGATGCATAAAACCAAAATGAGCCCCAAGATGAACTTGAAGAGGAAAACCCTCATGTTTCACCTATGGACTCACCTACCCATAGCCAAGGCAAGCATAAATAACCTACAGAGCTAGAGTCTAGGCCACCCATGCATGAGGAATTACCTTCTTCTTCTAAGTCACAAAAATATAAAAGCTGAAGAGGCAGTGTATCTACCTCCCCTACACCCTCAAAACCAAAAGAAGATATTTCAATGAAATAAAGGGATACTCAAAATCAGAAAAGGAGGAAGTTCGTAAGAAGAAAAGAGTGTTAAAAATAGAAAGAGAAAAATTGAAGAAGTATTAACACCTAGAATCTTTGGTAGGATTAGGAACCAAAGTGCTACAAAAGAAAATGTAGAAAAAAAATTCAAGAAGAACAACCTCAGAAAGAACAACCTCACAAAAATGTCATGCTTGTAGAAAGTGACTCTGAATTGGAGAGAAATTCTCCTGGTAATGAGAATGTACCAGTGAAAAGGAGAAGGTATGTAGAGACGACTTCTAATTTTGAATCAGAAGACATATTTGATGCCAAGAAATTTTGAACAAAAACCTTTCCCACTCTTGGAGATTATGAAGAGAGTAATGAGCAGTTTGAGAACGCAGAGGAAGCTTACATTGAAGATAGGGATGTAAGAAAGGAACTCTAGGAGGAACTAGACATAATTAAGCAACTAGAAGAATTGGTATAGAATTATGAGTAGAAGGATAAAGATAGAGGCAAAAGTGAAGGATATGGAGGAGAAATTGTAGCTATATGGACATGGCACTAAACTAGATGTGCTATCATAGTTGGTTGTTACTAAGACAAGGGATAAATAATTGGTAGTGTCTGATGTGAGACATCCTCCTCTTAAAAATCCTAATTATCATACAACCTGCTCACTTGGATACCAATTGTGGAAATTAATTGATAAGTTTGCAAAGGAAAAAGAGAAGTGGAGAAAGGAAAAGGAAAAATATGAACAAGAATTTGAAAAGAAGGATATCAAATTGAATAAAACAATAGTTCACTTGGAGGAGATAGCAGATAAGGCTGCACAAATAGTTAGGTGTAGGCCTCCACTGAGTGTTGGTATATGGTGATTGATCATGCTATACTATACAATATTTACTACTGTACAATCTTCATGTATCCTCACTAGGGTCTAGGGGCAATAGCCCTTGAAAAGTGGGGGTTGGGGGCGACAACCCTTGAGAATTTTTTTTTCACCTTTTTTCCGCTTCTTCACTGAAAAAGAAAAAAGTTGACTTTGTAAACCCTAATTTTTGGAAGCTTCTAAAAGCTTGTTATAAGCGGTTGGGATGGGGAGTTGTAGCATTGCATTATTTGTGAGATTGTAATATATTTTGCACTAGTTAATAAAATCATTGGATGGCTGTGATTTTGTGGATGCAACGCAGATTGGGTGAACCACATTAAATTCTCTGTGTTGTCTTGTTTCTGCTATAATTTTTTTGTGTGTTTTATTTCTCTATTTTATTGATCAAATCTGCATGTAACTTGTTAGATATCTGCCTTCTAACCCTAACAAGTGGTATCAGAGTGGGTTGTTTTTAGTTATCTATTGGAGGAAGGTCTCATAGTTGAGTGGGAGCAATGGAAAACGAGGGTAAGTTGAAGGTTGAGAAGTTCAATGGGAAGAACTATCAGTTATGGAAGATGTAGATGGAGGACTACCTCTATCGAAAGGATTTATGGCGGCCATTGGAAGGGAAAACCAAGAAACCCTCAACAATGTCTGATGAGGATTAGGATATTTTGGATAGAAAGGCACTTGGCAGTATTCATTTATTCTTGACATAATCAGTGGCATTCAATATTACAAAAGAAAATACAACTCAAGAGTTCATGGTAACCCTAGAAAAGTTATATGAAAAGCCTTCCGCTTTGAATAAGGTATTTCTTATGAAGCGTTTATTTAATATGAAAATGGTAGAAGGTGGGTTAGTTCCTGATCATTAAAATGACTTTAATATGGTCACTAGTCAATTAAATTCTGTAAATGTAAACTTTGATGAAGAAGTTAGGGCTCTTTTGGTTTTGTGATCTTTTCTTGAAAGCTGGAATAACTTGGTAATGGTTGTTAGCAATTCTATTTCTGGTTCAAATACATTGAAATTTGATGATGTTGTTGGTGTTATTTTGAGCGAGGAGATTCATAGAAAAAGCTCAGGTGGAACATCTACATCAGGCAATGTTTTGAATGCAGAAAGTAGGGGTAGAACAAAGGAGAGGAAAAAATTCTGGAAGTCATGGGAAGTCACGAGGAAAATCAAAGGACAGAAGGTCCCAATCTAGAGACAAGAGGGATTGTTGGTACTGTGGTAAGCCAAGTCATTTAAAGAAAGATTGCTGGTCTCGAAAAAATAAAGGAGACAAAAAGGAAGGAAATAAAGAGGAAAATTTGTTAAGTAATAAATCTAATGAGGATGCTTTGATTCTTTCCCTTGACAATGCTGATGATTCTTGGGTGTTAGATTTAGGGGCTTCATTTCATGCTATGCCCCATAGAAATTTTTTTCTTGATTATGTCCTAGGGGATTTTGGGCTAGTTTATTTGGGAGATAATGAACCCTATCAGATTGTTGGAAAGGGAAGAATCAAGATTAAGCTATAGAATGGGAATCATTGGCTACTACATGAGGCAAGACATGTTCCAAAGTTAAGAAGAAATTTAATTTCAGCAGGGCAACTAGATGATGAAGGTTGTGTTGTTACATTTAGTGATAAAAATTGGAAGGTTACAAAAGGTGCCTTAGTGGTAGCAAAAGGTGTGAAATTAGGTGCCTTATATATTTTTAGAGGTCATATTGTTCCTTCTACTTTAGCTATTGCAGACAAAAATCAATGTTCAGGAACAATTGTTGCAGTTCAATAGGCAAAAAATCAGATAGTTGCTGTGGATTTTGGATCAGCACTATGGAATAATAGAATTGGGCATATGAGTGCAAAAGGTATGAAATTAATTCATTTAAATAATGTTTAAACAGGTCTAAAATGTGTTAATATGGATTTCTGTGAAAGTTGTGTGTATGGAAAAAAAGAGAGTTAGTTTTCTCAAAGATGGGAAGCAAAAGAAAGATGAGAAATTGGAACTTGTACATATGGATGTATGGGGACCAGCTTAGGTACCTTCTCTTAGTGACTCTCAGTATTATGTTACATTCATTGATGATGCAACTAGGAAGGTATAGATTTATTTCCTTAGGTAGAAATCTGATGTATTTGAAACTTTTAAAAAATGGAGAAGCTTGGTTGAGAATGAGACGAGTAAAAAGTTAAAATGTCTCAGATTTGATAATGGTGGTGAGTATTACAACAAAGAGTTTGAAGATTAATGTTCTTCTAATGGTATTCATAGGAAGAACATGGTTCCAAGGACTCCACAGGAAAATGGACTGGCTGAGCGCATGAATAGAACAATAATGGAGTGTGCACGGACTATGAGTTAGCATGCCTGGCTTCCTTTAAATATATGGGTAGAGGCTGTAAACACGGTTGTTTATTTAATTAATAGAGGTCCCTCTAATCCTTTGGGTTGTGGTATTCCAGAGGAAGCATGGATAGGTAAGAAGGTGAGTTATTCTTTTCTCAAAACCTTCGGTTGTGAAACATTTGCACATGTAGATTCTGAAAATAGAACCAAGCTTGACGCAAAATCAAAGAAATGTATATTTGTTGGATATGGAATTGATGAATTTGGTTATAGGATTCAGGATTTTTGAAAATAAGAAAATTATGAGAAGAAGGGATGTCATATTCAATGAGAAAGTGTTGTACAAAGATCTGTTGCAGCAACATGAGAAGAAAGAAAATGATTATGCAGTGCTGGATGATACCCCAAACAATGATGTTCAAGTTGTTCCTCATGATCCCCAACAAAAACAACAAATACCACAAACTCCAGTGAATGTTAGACTATCTTCAAGGATAAGTGGACCTCCAGAAAGATTTTCTCTCTCTTTTTATTCTATTTTATTAACTGATGTTGGTGAGCCAAAATGTTATCATGAAGCTATGCAGGTGGATACCAAGGTTCAGTGGGAGCATGGAATGAAAGAAGAAATGGAATCCTTGCTGAAAAATCAGAGTTGGGAATTATGCAAGTTTCCTGCAGGTAAAAAGGCTTTAGCAAAAAAATGGGTTTACAAGCTGAAAGAGGAGGATGGAGGTAAGAAAATATTTAAAGCCAGATTAGTTGTAAAGGGATTTGCATAGAAAAGGGTACTAATTTTGATGAAATATTTTCTCCAGTTGTTAAAATGACTTCTATTCATACTATTTTAAGTATTGTGGCTACTGAAGATTTGCATTTAGAACAACTTGATGTTAAAAAAACCTTTCTCCATGGTGATCTCGAAGAGGAAATATTTATGGAACAACCATAAGGATTTGAGGCCAAAGGTAAGGAGAAACTAGTGTGTAGATTGAAGAAAAGTTTATATGGCTTGAAGCAAGCACCTTGGCAATGGTATATTAAATTTGATAGTTTTATGGCTGGGCAAGGCTACAATAGGTGTAATTTAGACAATTGTGTTTATTTTAAGAGGTTAGGTGAAGATAGCTATATTATTTTATGTTTATATGTTGATGATATGCTTGTAGCGGGGTCTAACATGGATCACATAAAGGAGTTAAAACAATATTTATCAAATTCATTCGCTATGAAGGATTTGGGGGCAGCAGAAAAAATCCTTGGTATGAAGATTACGAGAGATAGGAAAAATAGGAAATTGTTTTTATCTCAGGTTGATTATGTTAAAAAAGTGTTGTAGAGATTTCATATGGAGAATGCAAAATATTTCAGCACACCTTTGCTAAGTCATGTCAAACTGGCTAAGGATATGTGTCCAAAGACACAAGAGGAGGAAGAAAAAATGTCCAAGGTACCATATGCTTCAACTCTGGGCAGTTTAATGTATGCCATGGTATGCACGAGATTGGATATTGCACATGCTGTAGGAGTTGTTAGTAGGTATATGAGTCATCCCAAAGTTGAGCATTGGAATGCGGTAAAATGGATTCTCAAGTACTTGAGAGGTACCTCTAATAAATGTTTATATTTTGAGGGATCTAATACTGATTTAAAAGGCTATGTTGACTTAGATTTGGTAGGGGATATAGATACTAGGCAGAGTACCACATGTTATGTATTTACAATTGGTGGGACAACAGTGAGTTGGATTTCTCGGTTGCAAAAGGTGGTTGCTTTATCCGCCACCAAGGTAGAGTATGTTGCTGCAACAGAGGCGGAAAAGGAGATGATATGGCTGCAAATTTTCATGAAAGAGTTGGGAAAACAATAGGCTAAAAATTACTTGTTTACAGACAGCCATAGTGCTATACATCTTGCAAATAATTTTTCCTTGCACTCTAAAACCAAATACATATAGTTGAGATATCATTTCATTCGTTCAGTGTTGGAGGATGGACAGGTAAAGCTGGAAAAGATACATACAGATGCCAATCTAGCATATATGTTTACAGAGGCGGTGACAAGGGAGAAGTTGAGATTCTCTTTAGCTTCAATTGGCCTTCAAGGCTCAATTCAAGTATAACAGAGCAGTAGGGTCCAAGGTGCTTATTTCCAGTGGGAGCTGTAAGTGCAGCGGTGTCGTCTAGGCTCAATCTCCAAGTGGGAGATTGTTTGGTGTGGAGCCTGACAAGTCTCCAAGTGGGAGATTGTCAGTATGTGGTGACTGATCATGATATACAATACAATCTTCATGTATCCTTGCCGGGGTCCATGGGGGGCAGCCCCCAATATTTTTTTTCACCTTTTTTTCACTTCATCACAGAAAAAGAAAAAAGGTCAACTTTGTAAACCCTAATTTTTGGAAGCTTCTAAAAGCTTGTTATAAGTGGTTGGGATGGGGAGTTGTAGCATTGCATTATTCGTGAGATTGTAGTATTTTTTGCACTGGATAATAAAATCATTGGATGGCTACGGTTTTGTGGATGTAGCCCAAATTGGGTGAACCGCGATAAATTCTCTATGTTGTCTTGTTTCTGCTATAATTTTTTTGTGTGTTTTATTTCTCTATTTTATTGATCAAATTTGTATTTAACTTGTTTGATATATGCCTTCTAACCCTAACACTAACTTATGTATTGTTCCTACAAGAATTTTTTTTATGTTTTTAGTTTAGTAGATTAGTTAGCAAGCATTCAATTAGTATGAGTCAAACCTTTGAGTTTCTTGAAGTTTTTGCTACTTCCACACTCAAAGACCAAGATCAGTTGTGTGAATTTTATTGACACAACTATGTGATACTTGATAAAATAAAATGGAACCCTTTAATCTTTGTGGGGGATATTCAGATCAAGGAACTTGCCTCTTACTATAGAAATGAACAACTTAGAGGTGAGATTATGGAGGAATATGAAGAGAAATAAAAATCTATTTCACTTCCAATCAGATGAGAGGCTAAGGATCCAGATACAATAATTGATGAATAGATGAGACTCCTTGCACATAAAGGAGTAGGTAATAAAATCATGAAGCTTAGGGAGGCAGACTATGAAAGAATGAAAATTTTAGCTATGGGAGTAGGAGAACGATGTTTTAAATATGTGCAAGATAGATGGAACCATTTGAAACCTGAACTACAAAATAAAGAGCCACATTCCATGCATAATTTCATTGCTATGCTTCAAAGGTCACACACTTACATGGAAACTGGTATCAGCAAATAAGTTCATTGAATGCCACTCACTTTTCATCCATCAATTCTCCTTTATCCGATTCCACATTGGACAAGGGAGAAAAGTGATGAATGCGAGAGAGCAGGAGCTATTCGAATGAGGTAGCTTTTAGAACATTAAGGTTTTTATTTGTGGCAGATTCAGGGTGTTAGTATAGTTATAGACCTAAGACAAATTGCTTAGCAGTACAATCAAGATCCCTAATGTTTTACTTGGGGACAAGGAAAAAGCTAGTTGGGGGGAGTGATAGGTCTAGATAATGGTTTAGTTTCTATTTTTTTTCTACTTGTTTAAGATACTTTTAAACATATTCTCCAGATATTGTTCCTACATTATGCTATCCTTTTATATCCATCATGTAGACTTGAACCTTAATTATGATGTTGAAATAATGGTTATAATATATAAGTATTATATGGTTTATGTGAATGAATGTTGATGGAATGCTATGAATTAATTGTGATAGTTATCCTTGTGTACATGTTTTGTAGAATTAACTTGTTTTTAGCTCAAAGGAAACCATAACGTAGCAGTTGCGGGGTGAACCCGTAGCAAAAAAGGATGATTAGACATCGAAGCAGGGGAAGCTCTAGGTTAAGTTGAACGTGGTGGTCATTGATCAAAGGCTCTTAATGAATGTTGGACGTGCATTATTATGATTAGTTTAATAAACATTGAAGAGGAGGTTTCCTTCACCAATGGAATTTTGACAAGTGGTTGTCTGTTTACATACAGTTCTATTTTGACAGAGTTCTAGTTGTGATAGGATTTCTCCTTCCTTTTCAGTTATAGGTTGAATAATTCAAATTTTAATTCCATACTCTATTATCTGGGAGTGGAGTTAATGATTTCAGTTAGTTGTTTCTTTCCATAAATGATTCTCTCAACTTGTATATAGCTATTTTTTGAATTCGTAGGATAGTTAGTTGATTTTTATCAGTTTTATGTTACCAGTTAATTTCAGTTCAAGACATGAAAAATATTTTAAAAAATTGAGTCCAATCTATAGAAAGATCTTTTGTAATCTTTTACAATATGCAATGAATGGGGTTAATATTATGAGATGCATAAAATCTATTAGTTAGATTGCATTTAGTTAAGTGGGAAAAATAACTTGAGTAGGTCACTCAGGGTATTGTTCTTCACTTCATTTTCAGTTATTTATGTTTGTTAATAGCTGTGTTTATCATTGCTCATGAATCATATGCAAGTTAATTGAAATTTCATTTCTTGCTTATTATGAATATGCATGTAATGATTATTAGTATCACTCTAGAGGATAGATCAATTGATTCATTATTTTTTATTAAGTTTTGGTTAACACAATATAATTTTATTAGTAGTAGTTCAGTTACAATCTTTACTATAGGTACCTTTAGCAACTGGTTCTGATTTATGCTTTTACTATTTTACAGCTCTGTGAGTTTCCAACAAGTAGAATAACCTAGGTAGGGTAGTTTAAGTAGTTTAAAGTCCATGAAGGCACATATAATGCCACACCATCATAATATTACAATCCCTAGGTTGATAATTTAATGTAGTCTTAAGAAATGTGAAGTGGATTGTTCAGCTAGTTAAACCTTTAAATTGAGTAGATTCTACCAAGTTTAAAATACATTAGCTTAGACTCTACACAACCCAACAATTAATAATCTTATAACTAATCCTATTCTACTACTTCTTCAGGGTAAATGGGAAGAAGGAATGTATAAAAGGAAAATGGTGCTGATGTACCTAGGTTAAATGATATTTCTTCTCACCCACTTCAACACAATGAATCAATAGAAGTTCCAAAAGAGCTCACACAAGTCTCTATTTCACAACTCCTGAAGATAGATATATAGGTAAGGGATTTGACAAGCATTTAGAGGGACGAAGATATCCATAGATAATCCCTACAAATAAATTTTACACAACATATACACATAAAATCTATACTTTTTGAATTTCACTCATGCTGATTCTTAGTTCACATTACATCATTTGTATTTCAAAAAAGGAAACAACATTGGTTTAACATAATACTTAAATTTTTTGGCTCTCACTGTATTTGTCCATATCATAACATCCTAGGGGGGCTCTATTTTGGAAATTTTTGAGTTAGATTTGACTATTTCAACTATTCCTTCTTCATCTTGGTTCATGTGGAATTTGGGATACCCCATGCCCAAGTACTTCTTCAATGTTTCCCACCTTTATACATTTTGTTGTATTTCTTTTGAAATTTAATGTAGTTCTTTCTAAATTTTATGTTATATTTTGAGTTGAAGGGTCAATGTCTTGCATATTTGACTTCATCTTTGGTTGTCTCCACTTTTTTGCACTTGGCAATCTTTGCAAAATTTTATTTGGAGACCTCTAGTTTCATTGTTACCTACACAAAAATATTATGAAAGACGAGTCTTCTATTTGATTCAATAAGTACCCTCACCGTGCCTTGAAGTTTTTCCTCATTTCTTGCTTTTCATATCATCCAAACAATTTCAATGGATAAAATAAGCCAAAATGAATTGGTAACATTACCAATTCCTTCAATTTTACCAACAAGAATCTCTTTCTTTTTAATCTATCCTAGGTCACCCCAATCACACAAATCAGCACAAAACATTAGCCAAATCTCTCTAGCAAAAAAACATTAAAAAAAGATGTGATCAGTATTCTTAGGCCTCCTACATAACCCACACAAGTATGTATTTACATTATAATATGATAAAAATGGTTTTTGTAAGAGCAATAACCATCTGAAGCATTCCTTTTGCATTCTAAAACCCCATTCCAATTCCATTTAAATAGTTTATTTTGATTTGTTAGTTTAATATTACTATTGCAATACTTGTTAGCATAATCAACAATAGTATTTGAGTTGCATAAGAGATTATAAAAAAAATTAGAGTTCATCTTAAAAAAATTTGTACCATCCTTCCATATGAAATTGGCTAGTTTTGTACAATAGTAATTAGCACAACACTTTATATTACTATCAACATACAAGATTTCTTTGCATGAATCTTTGAATAATGAGTATGTTCTCCATTGAGTATAGGAGAGATCATAATCATTACTTAGAGTTGCCCAAGATTTAAGAGAGCCTTCACACATAATATTTTTGAAGGATATAATACCTTTCTTAGCCAATGCTTTGGCTGAGCAGCCTTGCCGAAAGGCTAGAGGTTTATTTTTATGCACTAAGTTCCACCATATTGATCTGTTAGGACATATCTTTTTTTCCTTAGGTTTTTTGGTTTTATTATTCTCTATTAGGCTCTCTACTTGTTCCCATGCCTTCCAGATAGTTTTGAACACATTTGAACCATTTGAGAGGATAGGGAACATGCCTATTAATATGTCACTTAATGGAGTGTTTCTCCATTTTATTACCTTTTTTGGAACATCTTTTTGGATGTTATTCCTGACTAAAAATCTCCATGGTTCTTCTCCTTCCAAGACACTAATAATCCATTTAACCGCAAGAAGAATTCCTTGTTTTTTTAGATCTTTTAAACATACTCCACAAAATTATTTGCTTCTACAACATCCATCCAAATTAACATGTTTTTTGTTGCCTTTACCATCTGACCATAGGAAGTTCCTTATTTTATTTTGTATCTCTTCTAGTTGATAGCCACTAAATAACCATACTGAGGAGTAGTAAATGGTATATGAGGATAATAGTTTTTGGCATACTTGTATTCTCCTAGCTAACATTAAGTAAAGTCTATTCTAGTTCTCAATTTTCCTTTCAAAATTTATTTTTTACCCAATTCCACATTTATTTTAGGTTAGGGTTTATTACAAATGGAATACACAAGTATATTGTTTATTTGGACCTCCCCATTGTATTTCATGTCTAAGAAACCAGTCTGGGGCCTATCATTCCAACTAAGAATTATTGATTTTATTTTGGATACCTTGGCCCCTAAGGCATCACAAAAAATCTTCAAATTTTGCATTAAGCAATCGAGGTTCTTTTTATCAAATTAACAAATAGGGCTGTGTCATCCACAAAATGGATGTTAATTAATTCTTGGTTGTTGGGTAGTTTTAGCCCTTTAACTTTTGGGATATCCAAATAATCTCATAATATTTAGTGTATTGCTTTAGAAAATATTATAAATAAGGCTAGTGCTAGTGGGCAACCTTGGCTAATCAATCTTTGGAGAGAAATTTGATTTGACAAGTTCCCATTTACATCTATTTGGGAATTTGCATCTTGCAAAAGAGTACCCACCATTTTATAAAATTTATCGAGAAATCCAAATGCTTCTAAAGTCATCATAATGAAGGGCGATTCAATTATGTCATATGCTTTTTCAAAGTCTAGTAGAAGAATGGTGCAGGGGCACCCACAAGGTTACACGCCTCCATGGGGTCAAGGAGTTGGTATTTTGCTTTGTTTTGGTGTTTTTAATGTAATAAATTCTTCTTAGACCATTTAATGTGTTTTCGATTCTAGGTTGAGTCATTAGGTGAATGGTAGAGTCTAAATCCAAAAGTTGTCAAAAGTTAGATAGTGTTGTTAAGCAACTTTTTGCATTTTTATCAAAAATAAACATAACGATGTTTGTGTTAGTTCATAATTTTAAAAGTGGTTGATAACCATTGGGAAATTATTAAATGATTTAAAAAGCATTATATGGTTGAAGAGAAGCTTGGTTGATGAAATTTTGGAGTTGGAGCAATAAAATAATTCTATTTTATATATATTTGAACGTTTCTTTGCTTCTCTTCTACGTTGTATGGATCTATACGATGATGTACTAACAAAAAATAAATTGTGGATGATAGGGAATTGAATCTACTTTCATTTGGTGTTGGTTTCATGTAATTTCATTGTGGTTCAAGTAAGTTGTGTTGATTTTGCTTCAGATTGGTCTAAACCCTAGGTAGGGTAACTAGCGAGTGAGAAAAATATATAATTTCCCATTCCATTTGCGAGAAACTCCAAAAATAAGTGGAATGGATTGTATTGGTCTATATTTTGGTTTCCCAAACTTAAAGAGGCATGAGATGGATTTTGGCACATGTGGGAATGCTTGAAGGTCTGATATCTTCATGTATCAGACCTAAGAACCCTAGAAACTTGGTGAATTTGATTGTAGGTTGTTGGAGAATGATTGTTGTGGTGAGAATAGTTGATTTAGAACTTATGGGATATGTTGAAGGTTTTGGAATAGGTGTTGAGACATTGTGAAGCCCTTAACCTAGTTGTGCCATGCCTAGTTGCTTAATTAGGCCTAGTCAAGAAGTGCGACCGTCAATTTTTGAGGCCTTCCATACAAAGGAACCCTACCTAGATTTTGGATATGTTTGAGAACGACCAAATGGGTATCTGAAATAGGTATCCCTTTCTATAAATCAGTTTTGGTTCAAGATATGTGTCTAAGAATTTATTTTTAAAAGACTACTAGCAATAATGAGGGTTTGTGAAGGAAAACCCACCAATTTGTGACTAGGGGTTTGAAAGAGTGGTTGTTTGTGTGCAATATGAAATTGCATACACCTGCTCTACATCAAAGAATACCAACATCTTGGTTATATTATGCAGTTCACATTTCAATTTCTTATCAGACAAATTAAATATGCAACAAATAGACTCAAATAAATTCAAATTCTATGACTCGTGCCTTCATTCAAAGCTATTACAAAATTTATTTTTTAACATTCCATTTCTATTATCAAAAACTAATTTTTAGGTCTATAGTCTAATTGAATTTATGTATTATTCAAAATATGGTTTCCAACAATCAAATTTTCTATCTCACTCTTCAAAATTTACACATCTTTTTTGATCATATTCTTCCTTCATTACACACATATATTCTTCTTATGATAGCTTTGTCAATTCACCTTGAAGTTTCAAAAACTCTCTACTCCCAATTCCAGTGCCAACCTTCCTCTTCCCATGTTTTTTAAACTTTATTAATTTTCTGCTTATAATACAAATTCCCACGCCCTTCTATAGTTTTCCTATAGCTACATTCTTTGTTTGTTTTATTTTTCTCCCTTTCAAATTTCTCACCCCTACTTGTCGAGTATCTATATTTTTGTAAATTTTACATATATCTACCTACTATTCAATTTTCTCCTTCCATGCCTCCTCTGTAGATGCCTAGGATTTTTAATTTCCTCACATAGTATTTTATTTCTCAAGCATAACTTTTCATTTTCTACCTATGGGGTAACCTTGGTCTCAATTTTTTTTTGTCTTTTTCTTGATTTCAATTTAATGATTCCTTTTCCTTAACTCACACCTCCTATGATTTCATCATTTTCTATTTTCTTTTTTTATCCATGAAAATTTCATTATGTGTGAATCACATGGTATTTGATTGCAAGATTAATTAAATAAAAAATGAAATTGAGAATTTTTCAAAAAATTCAACACCAAAATTGAAAACAAAACTCAACTAAAACAACGACTTGATGTGAATAGCCAAGTTCCTTGGGATGCTCTGACATCATTAGAAGTCCTAGAATATTCTATTTCTTCCCAACTTGTGATAAGGTTTTCTAGTATATTCTCCATCCTTGGGGTCTTCTCCATGCTTAGTTGAAGTTTCTTTTTCACTTTTAGCCTGTGCTTCATTCACTCTTGCCTCTTTGAACCTTTTCCTCCACCATGTTGGATTTGTGGACATTCAAACATTGATGTCCCATTTCCCCACATTGGAAATACGTACAACTAAAAATTCTTCCTCTACCTCGTCCAAATGACCCTCTTCCACAAGAGTAGCCTCCTGTTCCTCTATTTTCCAGTGTGCTTGCTTCTTCTTGCTTGCCTTGGTATCTTCTACCACTATTTTACTAGCCTCAACCATGAGAAAATATGCCTCTACCCCAAGAGTTATTTTTTTGCTTTCTATTAATTTTTTCTTCTACCTTTAAGGCATATTGATATTCCTCCTCCACACTATCCATATTCATCAAAATTATCTCATCCTGAATAGATATACACAACCCATTCAAATATCTAGAAACTTTCTCAATGTATTCTTTAACATGATTGACTCATATGCTCAACTACTAGAATTCATTGGTATACTCCTCAACACTACTTTCTTTTTGCTTGAAATTTTTAAGTTTCTTTATCAACGTAATTTGATAATTTGTTGGCAGGAATTTCGATTTAATTTTTGTCATCATTTGATCCAATGACTTTAATTTCTCTTTTCCTCTCGATTGTTGATCCATCTACAATTTCTCTGGTGTAATCACAGATGGAGGGTCTAGAAAGGATTTCCCAACCATGCAACTTAGAGTCAACACAACAAAAAATAACACAAGAAATTCTCAACAAATATAGATCTTTATTAAATCAAAAATTGGAAATATTACATGCATTAAATGAATTATATGAAAAATGTCTAACGGATTACATTCCTTCTACAAGGCATTGCAACATTACAATGGGAACAAAGGACTTATTTAGTCCCATAATTAGGCAACTCAAAATATCTAAACACTTATCATGAAATCTTAGCTACCTACCGATGATCTTTACAGTGAATCACAAGTGATCTTAAATATGAACCTCCAACTCCAAATATGGTTTGTGTTGGCCTCAAGGGTTTACAAACTTGGTGCAAGATCAAACGGGTAGGTCAACCTCAAGCATGAAAAGATAATCCATCATGAGATGAAATGTATTGTATATCTCCAAGAAAGTTTCCCTTGGACCTAAAATACCTTGCATGATGTTCCATTAAGCTCCACATGCTCTAGAGTAGGTCTATACTTGGTAACACTCTGGACTAGGTCAACCCTAAATGCTCTGACTAAGAAATGAGTGAAATTCTGAGAGTGATAACCTTTTGTAAATGAATGCAAATCACTTGAAATCTAGATATGTTGTAAATGACATCGTGTAGAACCAATATGCTACTCCACAATCTGAGAAATGATAATGTGGCAAAATATTGAAGAAACCGCTGATACAACTATAGGCTAAACTATCTTAAAATAAATGTTTTTTGGTTGATACATGATTTCTTTACAACCATAGATGCTCCTACATTAGACACCTGGGGTTGGAAGAAAAGTGAGTACCTCAATTTCTAGGGGCTAGAAGAAAACCAAAGTGGTCCACCTCAACCTGAGAAATCCATGATGAATCCTCCACTGGTTTTCCTCTCCACTTTACTAGTTACTCCTTGTACCACTTATTCCTAGTGCTCTTTCCAATCATAGTATCCAAGATTTCCTCAATTTTCTCCAATGGCTGATGTGGTAATTGCTCCTCTAAACCAACTTATTTTTTACTTCCAATTGACTATCCTTTATGGTACTCATAGTTATCTGCAACATTGAAAATAGGTGATATACCAAGTTCCTCTAGTAACTCTACTTCATATGCACTTCCTGAATCAAACTTCTTGACAATATTACATGGTCCAATCTTCCTCATCTTCAACTTATTGTATGTAACTTCTGGAAACCTTTCCTTCCTGAGACATACCATCACCTCATCCCCCCAAAAAAATTCCTTATGTATCCTTTTCTCATCTACCTTCTCCTTGTACTTATACTGTTCATGTCCTCCAAGTTCTTCCAGACTTGACTATGTAATGTCTCCACGAATCCTGCAAGTTCTTTTTCTTTTGTACTCCTCTTATTATCCATACTAATGTCTCTTAGCTCTGCAACTCCTTTGAGATGTATCCCTCTCACAATCTCAAATGGTGTCTTCCTTGTACTCCATTTTACTGAATTATTGTATGCAAACTCTGCTTTGCAGTTGAACTATGTCCCAATTTCTTGCTTTATCTCCAACCAAACATCTCAATAAGTTAATCAAACTCCTATTTACTATCTTTGTTTATCCATCTCTTTGTGGGTGATATACTAAGCTAAAATTTAGGTCTATCTTCATCTTCTTCCACAACAAGGATAACTTTAAGAACCCCCCTCGGCAAAGGTGTAAAATCCTAGCGAATCTTGTATACTTCCCGAAAAAAATATTAAATTTATTGGATTATTTTTTTCATTTTTTGGGAAAAAAATATCAATTGACGAATCTTTTGTAATCACTACAAGTTTGTGGAAAATATTGGCAAATTGATTTGTTTTTAAAACCAATAAAATATTTCCATTGGCAAATTAAACCTGTTTTCAAAATAAAATAAAAAATTGTTGGCGATTAAAACTTTTTTTCAAACCATTTTTTTTTTCATTGGCGAATTAAACCTATTTTCAAATGTTTTTTTAAAAACATTGGTGAATTAAACATAAAATAAAACTAATTAAAAAATTCAGTGGTGAAATAAACTGGTATGCCAATAAAAAATCATAGCGTGGTTGGCAAAAATATCAAAAGCTACAATTACATATTGTTCTATTCTGGGACAAATTTTCCGCACATTCAAATTCCTTCATAAAGTGTTCAGAATAGGGACAAGTGTCAACATATTTATTATGTTTGAAGCCAAATGTCAATGTAAATTAATATAACTCAAGACTGTTCGATGAATTTTCGATGGACGGTTGTAGTTGCATTCTGGAAAGAAATATCTGAAGCACTAGACTTGCAAATTGAAACCTCCAGAATAATACTGGAACTGTTAGATGCAAACATGTGGCAAGATCACAACCCACCATTCCTTACCTTCATATTGCTCATCACAGCAATCAAAATAAACAACAAAACTTTTCTATGATGGACAACTTTAGTTGCATTCCGGAAGAAAATCTCCGAAGCACTAGACTTGAAGATTGAAACATCTATAATAACACTAGAACTGTTAGATGCAGACACGTGGAAAGATCACAACCCATGATTCCTTACCTTCATATCACTCATCATAGCAATTGAAATAAACAATTTTTATTTTTTTACAATGGTGCGATATAAAGGAGAAACTCACGTTCATCGTGCTTCATTGAAGTGGAACCAAAGAATGAAAGATCTTCAACAATAAGTAATATGAAAGGAAACAAGCATATCAATCATCATGTAAATGAGACATGGAGACTAAACACCTTCTGCAATATTTGATGCAAGAGAAAATCAAGGCTCATCGCTCATCACGGTAATGAACCCAATGTGTTGAAGGTTTTTGGCGATGAGAAATACAAGAACTTAAGTGGTAGAAATATGCATGTGCATAAATTTTGTTTTAAAAGAGGAACCGCCTAGGAAGAATGTAAGAAAATATTTGAAGCTCTAGAGTCTAGAATTGTGAATTAAAACCTACGAAATAACACTAGAATCGTTACATTTCCAAAAATCAATGGTTGACACTTTATTATTTTTTAAATGATTTAAAGTCATGACTCAATTTTTTTGAAATAATATTGTCACACCAAGTGGTGAATTAAATGTCAAGTGTGAGTATTTTATGTCATTGTCTTCATTCTAACTTCTATATATACTTCACCAACTTGATGTTCTTCATATCACTTATAATATATTTGGCTTTGATTTCTTAATTCTTTCTTTTGTATTCTTAATTTAACTATGATATGGAGTCTTCATGGAATTTCATGCTACCCAAATATTTTTCGGAGAAAAGAAGCGATGATGCATACGATAGACAAAAGTTGGGTATGGTTTTTACAATTCCTTGTGTGTAGGTTGAGGATGATATAAGAATAATTGTGGGTAGGGAATGGCTTCAGAACAAACCTCGTGCTCTATATTCTGAGGTAGCTTTGACTTTCTTGTCCAATTGCATGGACATTTTTCTTGATAAATATTCGGTGAAGATGCTAGAAATGTACGTTATTTGTAGCCTTGAATTTTCTCTATTTCTTTATTGGAGTTGGCATTGGAGCATTACAATTTTGAAAGTGCATTAGCACCTACTAGTCGAATCTTCTGGAAAGTGGAATTGCATGCTTCTAAAGTGTAGGCTCTTTCCCTGGTTAATAGGAGATGTGGTCTATTGTGTGATACAAAAAATGAATCATTAAAGAGTCTCGAGTTTTGGAGGAAGGTTTTGGGTGATTCAATTTTCTTATCTATTTTTACTTTGTTAAATTTGATTCACCTTCTAGTTTCTACTTAAACACCTAGTTGAGGGACTCAACTATTGTAACAAAAAAATATTGTGTCTATATTTTGTGACTGGTTTTTTTTCACGGTTAGTGGCATTGGATTTTTCGCTAGGGTGGCTATGTAGTATGTACAGGTGTATTAATCATTATCTTTAGCTAATTAAATTAAAATACTTTTCATGGCTCCATTACTGTCAATCCTTTTTGCTTTGTTCAATATAAAAAAGTGGCTTTCAAAACTAATAATAATTACCAACATAAAGGTCTGATCATAAGTGAGCAAAATTTATTGTCTTATTAGTGGAAATTGATAATGATTAAGGTAAAATGAGAAATTGTTAATTCTCTCTTTTCAATGCCTTGAAGTACTCTACCTTTCATTTAATTCTTAATCTTTTTGAAGAAAGTGTGGCTGTGGTACCACATGTGTGGATTAATGCCATATGTACATCCAAAGTGATTGATTGGATAACTTGATATTGAAAATTGCATGACGTACTATAGATGATGGTGCCATTAATCCAATGATCAATTGAAACAAGATTAATAATGATTTCATATCATTTGAGTGGAAATTTTGTCAACTTGTTAACTTAAGGTACAATTTGTATGTATCTGAACACCAATCAAATTAAACATTTTAATTATAAATGTAAGGCTTAAGTTACACGAATTGATTAAGTTGGTTTGTTGGTTTGTGTGAATTGTGTGATTATTATTATACCCAACCTCACATGTGATATGAATCACAAGTAAATAAGGATCAGGTTGGTATTGGTAGTGGAACTGGTGGACCATAAATAGGGATAGTGAGCACAACTAAAATCATTCGTTGAAGGCTAAAGGCATTACTATTGAGTGCAATCTTCTGAATTGTCATAAGGGTTTTCATTTTGTAAGGTTAATAAGGATTCAAGAAGAAGATGATGTGGTATTATTGGGGATACTCTCAATTCTCCTACCTTCGGTTATGTAGTTATAGAGTAAAAGACCAATTTCCTTCAAGTTTAGAATGGGTGGAATTGGAAAGAAGTTGATTTGGTTGATCTGAATTCTTAGACAAGTTTTCAACCAAGATGAGGAGCTTTGATGGAGATAAGTGCTATCCTATTGCATGGAAGCTACAAGCAAAATATGGGAGAATATTTACTACCCCTCATCTTCTACATGACTCTCATTCTCAAAGAGGATAGGCACATTTTATATCTTCACAACTCCCGTTTCCCCAACATGATTGTCCAGGAAAATTCCATGCATTTGTTATGATTTTTATTTTTAGAGCCACCTTTGTATTACATTGTCACTAGCGATCCAATAGAAGCTTGGAATCATTTTGTAATCCATTTTCATGAGTAGTAGCTTGGAATCAATTGTGTCTATGTAAAGTGACATATTTCATTTATACAAAAAAGGGGTCATCTTTAAAAAGATATGTAATAATGTAACATTGTAATTTAGTTACATTAAAAATAAATGGTTGTGTTATTCTTCGTTATTCATGTACAGTTAAGAATTATTTTCTAGGTTCAATGTCTATGACTCTATTCAAATAAGTTTTTTTTCCTTTAAGAAATTAAGTACTATCTATTTATGAAATATTTGCATGAAAAAGTAAAGTTGCCATCAAATTGAAAAAAAAAACATTATAAACACTAAAACTTGTCACTTTTTTTAGGGTTTACTGAAATATTGATTTCTAATTTTTTCATTGACCTTCTCCCTCGGTTCCCAATATCATTATTCATTTTATTAAGTCATTTGCAATATTAAGTTACCGACCCCTTGGCCTTGATGTCAATCCTAGTACACTAAAGTTTAAAACAACTTTAAAACACATGTTTATTGTTTATATCATAAATTATTCAACTGTTCGATGAAAATTTGATGGATGGTTGTAGTTACATTCTAGAATGAAATGCACAAAGTTCTAGGCTTGTGAACTCAAACCTCTAGAATCACCCTATAACCGTTAGATTTACAAAGATCAACGGTTGAGAATTTGTTTGAGATTTATTTCTAAGTGTCATTATAGAAATGTATTGTACTAATTGTGTAGTTCGATGGTAACATGTTGACGTTTCATTCACTTTAATATTTAAAAAAGAAGTGAAATTTTTACTACGAAGTGATTTTATTTTTAAGTGATAGAGTCAACACACAGGGAGATTTCAGATTGCTCATTGCAGTGAACTAGGGAGATTTTGGGTTCCAGCAAAGCCAATCCGTATTAATATTTTCAAGAATCAAAATCCAAGTAAGTGAAAGACAAAATTCCTACGACTACATTTCATTGTTTCTTAAAATATTATTTTGTCAAACTTTGAAGTTTGGGTTTAGGGTTGAGAGACTTAAGAAAAATTAAGGACTAAGAGGGAATTCACAATTTCACATTGTATAAGAATTTCTACCACCATTACCACTAGAAAACCAAAGTAAGTTGTTGGGAAAGGTAGAGAAAAATTGGATAAAAAATAATATTATACTGGATTGCTTAAAAACCCAAGTTCCACTGATGAATACCATGATATTTATGATCCTAAAATCTCTGGTAGGCATACCTCATAACTTATATTTTCATCTAAGAATAAGGCTGTGAACCAAATGCAAGTTAATAGTATCAATGCACCATGGGTAACTAGATTAGGGCACATGATGTTACATGAGGTTTTCCCTTGCCTAGAATTTATCATGGTTTGTGCCCAAAATTATGATGATAACTGAAGATAAATTGTTAATAAAGATAGAAAAGAAGAAATATTATCCATTAATGTAGAAGAACTTGGAAAAGTGTTGGGGTTTACAACTGAAGGACAAGGAGTTTTCCACATTGACCTAGAAAAGCTTGCTAGTGATTATGAAGTAGTGGATGAAAGGGAAAAAAATTCTTTCATAAATAAAATAGTTTAGGATAACATACAAGTTAGAAACAAATTGAAAGGTAATCATAAGCCTCCTTATGATTTTGATATTTTTAGACCATGCGTTCAGGATACTATTTCCATGCTAGCATTTTGCCTCAGACTAGATAGCAATTGGGTAGTGGGTGCAAGCCTCCTTGAAATGGTATATAATATCCATTATGGTGTCCCACTTCTCAAATATAACTTTATTGAGAACATTGTAGAATCCATGCATAAATAATTTTTGATGATTAAAGGAGGTTCCACCAAGAAATTTAGGTTCACAACATACTTGTGCTACTTTTTTAATTTAAATTTAGTGGAATGTTTCAGACCAACAAGCTTTAGATTCAACCCTATAATAATTTTGAGGAAAATAAAATGGCTCCAGTAAATGATTGGACCATTGAGAAAGGATGCGTGATTCTTGAAGGAACTACAATCATTTTGTAAACTACTTTTTGGATCCATTGCATTAAGCAATTACAAATACTCCAATCCCTAGATTGCCTATGTCATGTAGAAATTGCATTCAACTAGGAAAAGAAATACAATTGGCTGATTGGTACTTAATGGAAGAATATACTATGCTAAGATTTTATGGATTGGGAGTAGAGCCATAAAAAATTCCAATACATGTGACAAAAAGGGTTTTTGCATTGGAATATGTAAGGTAGATGCAAAGTACTAATGAACTACACTTTATTGGTTAGCAAAAGAAGACCTTATTTCCTTCTTTACCTTTTTCATGTGGAGGGTTCACATTCGAGAGAAAAACATTTAGTGTGGCACATGATCTTTTTAATTTTTTAAATTTTGATGTTGACTATGACTGGAAGTATGATCCATGTGACACCATTAAATCAATGATTGTGCTCAATAGGAATGCTGCAAGTAGAATTCAACATAAAAGTAAACCCTTGCTTGAAAACTTGAGAAACAAGGATTCTTGGGATGAGGTCAAAATAGTAATGGAGAAAAGTGCTGCTGAGAAAGGTATTTATTTTGAACAATTTTAGGAAAAAATTATGGCATTGCACCAAAAGAAAATAGGACGTACAATAATTTTTATGAAAAAGTGATAAACCATCTAGTAGAGTAAAAATGCCAGATTCTCTTGATAAGGAAATTATAGATAGAAATTGGTCACGAGAAAAAATTACTACCTTTTGGTCTATGAGGAAGGAGTTAGGTGAACCAAAAAATCTTGTAGACTTTGGAGATAATGAAGAAGATCGTGAGTTGAGAAAATTGTGGAATATAGAGCATCCCAGTAATTATGGAGATCAAGAAATTGATGATGAATCTAATGATGATAGGGAAGAAGTAGAAAAATGATATGACCAACCTGGTTTAAGTGAGGCCACAAAACTAAAAGAAGCATATACTCCAAGAGTAGCCATAGCCAAAAAAATGGGTTATGAAGGTGGTGGTTTGGGGTCCCAAGGACAAGGAATTTGTATGGTAATAAATGTAGACCATAGGAAACCTATTGATAAGTGAGGATGCCTTGGAATTGATAAAGTAGACCAAGGGCATACAAGTATAGCTAAAACAATTCATTTTGTTAGAGTTTCAAATCCTTATCCTCAAGGTCAGATAAAATCACAACTTAGAAATTCCCATGGTGGAGAAACTAGTGCAACTACCACTACCACTAGTGGCAATGGTATGGGTAGTAGTACTAGTCTTGGTCAACATGTGCTACAACAAAAAATTACACACAAGAGGACAACAATACAAGATACCACACAAACACCAAGTGATCAAGGCATACATAAGAGGCAAAGGATTTTGATAGGTCCAAGTCCAATAACAACTACCATTTCCACCACAAAGGAGTTATTTCCAGGCACTCCCAGTCCCATAGTTAGTATGGATGCAACAACATTAGAAATTGCAAGTACTCATATTCCTTCACCATCGAAGAATTCCATTGTTCTTGCGTCCCCAAGTTTTGATTACATTGAAGAGTTTAAAAAGAAATTAGAATTGTATAATAAAGAAAAGAAGCAAGTAATGGAGAGTGCTTTTTTTGTAAGTTTAGAGCCTACAACAACCATGGTATTACCCACATTTAAAGAAATAAAGAAATCATGGAGTACACAATTGTTGTTCCCATAGTTCAAAATAAACCAGCAAATCAGATGGATTGATCTGAATTTTAGGTGAGTAGTTTACAATTGGTTTTTTCTGGACTCAAAAATACTGACAAAATTAATGTATCAAAGAAGAAAAATGAATTGGTGTACACATCATTGCTAAAGAAAGAGATAAAAAAAGGTTGAAGAATCAAATAGAAAAGCTACAGGCAAACCTAGCAAATGAGAAAGAAAAGAGGAAAGCAACAAATAACAAGATCAATGAATTAGAATAAAGAATAAAAAAAATTGCATCTTAATCAACAAGAAAATAGGATAAACAAAATGAGAGAGAAGTGAATGAAATAAAGCAAAGGTTAGATGAGAGGAAAAAGAAATATGATGAGGAAAAATCCACTTCAGAAAAATTAAGACAAAGAATTGGGAAAGGAAATGCAGAGTGGGAACACAAACTAGAGAAAAAGAGAAAAATAAATGAAAGATTGGAGGCAGAGCTAATGGAAGCAAAAAATGAAATTAACTCTTGTCAAAATAAGTTATTTGCATTTTGTAGAGAAACAATGAGGCATATGAAACAAAAGATCTAGGATGAAATAATGCAAATGATTGATCATTTGTGTAGCATGTTTCAATTGTTTGATGCTATCAGAATACATGATAAGAAGCTCAATAAATATTTAGTGGACAACAAAAATGTGATGGCATTAGAGAAATATGCAAATAAAATTCAACAAATAGTCTACAAAGCCAGTGACAATGATTTTAAATCAAAAGGGTTTAGTAATTGGCTTGCTACCTCAATGATATTTTCGTCTATCATTCAAAAGTGTTTGAGAATGTGTGAAACAAATTAATATGTGCATCTAGCGATAAACAAGATGAAAAGTTAATGAACTTCACAGACCTTGGTTTGCCAAAGGCTTTTGACACAAATGAGCGTTTGATTGGAAATGGTGATTTTAAAAAGAAGATGGATGGTGCAAGGAAGATTGATTTGGACCAGTTTCCTTAGAACCCAGATGTGGTGAACTACTTGGATTCCATCAAACTACTGATAACCTTGAATACAAAATTGACTGAAGGATTCAAGGCACGTTCCAATTTCAATCATGAATTGTTAACAAATATTCAAGTCAAACAACATCAGTTAGAACAAATGACAATTCCACCACCTGAATAGTGGAAGTTGCTAGAAAAGGTGATACAATGATTTGATATTTGATAGTATGAGTTTCCAAGTTTCAACTAAGCTCTGTGCAAAGTTATATTTGAGCAATATTTTGCATTCCCAATGCCTCTATGTATTCCTTCATGTGAAAATCAATAAAAAAACTCAAATTTAGTAATGTGTTGATCTTCAATTATATGATATTATAAATATTTTATTATTTGAAGATAAAATCTAGTTTCAACTACTAGATACACATTAAATGATTGCTGATGTTCATTGTTGTATATAATACTATTGTTAATATGTTATTAAACATTGATTTGAGTGATGAATCAATGGTGAAACTCTCAAAATTTCTTTTTCCATTGATCTAATATGCCTTACTTTAGTGGCTTTTGGTCTGAATTACAAAGATAGGGTTTAGGGTTTTATCTGAGGGGTGGGATTTTACTTAGTATATTTCCCCCTTGTCTAAACCCTTGTCTTTTGGTCTAATTGTCCATTGACCTATAATGGCTGGTTCCAAGTCATCTCAATTATATCTTATGCCTTTGGGTTCATTCTGTTACCGCTCCCTTGTGGCTAGAGTTCCCCATTCACCCATAACACATATTTCCTTCATTACTTTGGTCCACGGATTTAATTTAAATATTTAATAAGGTTTTTAAAATAAACTTTATGCACGTGGATATTTCTACCACTTAAGTTATTGTATTGCTCATTGCCAAAATCCTTCAACCCATTGGATTCATTAACATGATGAGCGATGAGCCTTGATTTTCTCTTGTATCATGCATCAAAAAAGGTGTTTGGTATCCATTTCTCATTGCCACGATGAGCGATATGCTTGTTTCCTTGCATATCGCTTATCATTGAAGATATTTCATTCTTTGGTTCTACTTCATCGAAGTGCGATGAACACAAGTTTCTCCTTTATATTGAACCATCGTAGAAATTTTTTAAGCCATGGTCCTACATTATTCCTAGGCAGTCCCTCTTTTAAAATAAACTTTATGCACATGGATATTTCTGCCACTTAAGTTCTTGTATTGCTCATTTCAAAAATCCTTCAACCCATCAGGTTCATTACCGCAATGAGCGATGAGCCTTGAGTTTCTCCTTTATATCATGCCATTGTAGAAATTTTTTGTTGTTTATTTTGATTGCTGTGATGAGTGATATGAAGGTAAGGAACGATGGGCTGTGATCTTTCCACATGTCCAAATTTGGTGCCATTATTTTGTTTGCTCATCGTGGAAAGCATTCTCATTTCCTAATCAATTACGATGATAAGTGATGGACTAAGGTTATATCTTTGTATCGTTGGGTTTCTCTCTTTGTTGAAGTGAAAGTGTATCTTTGTAACACTTCGGTGACAAGTGATGGAGAATATAATGAGGAATACTCCTTCCATCAGAGGTTTTGTCACTCATTTCCAGAGTATGGATTTAGCTTCAAAGCATTATTGTGATGAGCGATGGGGTTCTAAAGGGTTAATGAACACATGGGTGTCTATGTGGCAAGTCCCTAGGGTATCGTTGTTGTTTTAAAAAGCACTTGGAAAAGCATAAAGTTATGGTCGAGGACAATCGTACATTATGTTGTAAATCAATGAAGATCAATGGATGGAGTTTAAACTTGAACAAGTACTTGTCAGTTCACTCACACGAGCTATTTATTAGACATTAATGGCGAAGATGCTCCAATTCTAAGTCATAAAGAGGGTTGTTGATCAAATTTCTTCCATAATTGAAATCTTTGAGAGTTGAAGAACTGGTTAAGTGAAGAGAAGAAGAAGGCGAAGCTCCAAGCAAAGAAAATTTTGATTCTTGAAGAACAAGCTGCTAATTTTCTCAGGTAAGTTGAAATCTGCACCTCTGTGAGTAATATGTAGCACTAGGTAATTGAGAGAGTGAGTATATAGCTAGGGTTTACTATTTAGGGTTATTGTTATCTAGTTAGTAAGGGAATTGTAATCGTTATATGTAGGATTTGGGGGTAAAAGAGTGAAGTTTGTTTAAAATTGTTTAATTGAGTCTCAACCCTATGAATTGCAAATAAATTTTGAAGAACAAGCTACTAATTTTCTTAGGTAAGGTTAATTTTGCACCTTTGTAAGTAATTTGTAGCACCGGGTAATTGAGAAAGTGAGTAGATAGCTAGGGTTTTCTATTTAGGGTTATTTCTCTTTGGTTAGCAAGGGAATTGTAATCATTATATGTAGGGCTTGGGGGTAAAGGAGTGAAGTTTGTTTGTAATTGAGTTTGAACCCTAGTTTTATTGAGCTATAACAATGATGAGCACAGTGAATCCTCTACCAAACTAGAGATGAAACCTACCTAGAAAAGGGTTAAACGGCCTAAGCCTCAAGATGATAAGACTAATCCAATTAAAGGGGTTAAAATGCCTAAGCCTCAAGATGATAATCCTAAGCTAGTTGGAAAGAGAAAGATTGGTGAATCCTCCACCAAACTAGAGAGGAAACCTACCTAGAAAAGGGTTAAAAGGCTTAAGCCTCAAGATGATAAGCCTAAGCCTGACACAACCATACTTGAAAAACCTACAAAGAAAAGAGTTGTTAAGAAAGATTACTCTCATTTCATGGAAGAGGCCCCCTAAGGACACGACTGTAGAGGTTAATCTAGTTGGAAAGAGAAAGACTGGTGAGGGCACATTGATATCTCATTTTCAGGATTTGGCTATTGGGATTGGTGATGTGGTGCTATCGTAGAGTGGTTGAGATATGTTTATATATGATTTAAAGAGGAGGTTTTCTAGTCATCCCACTTGTCACTTATGGACTTGTGACATTAGAAAATTGGTGTGCCCTAATGTGTTTGTGGAGGTGGACCTGATGCTTGAATTGGCTAGGTGTTATGATCCAACTGATAGGACAATCAAAAGGTTTCCATATTTTATTCCTATGTTCAAAATTTTAGGGAGTCAAATAATGGAAGTTTTTGATTTGAATCAATCTACTTTTTAATCCATTAACTTATGTGCACTATATAATGAATATGAGAAAAATATGTTTGTATAGAGAAAGAATGTTTTGCTAAGGCACAAGAGATGTAATTTGAAGAATAATGGTGTACCTTTCAGTCCTCTGGAGTTAACACAATTTGATTGTGATTATTTTGAGGAATATTTAAAAATTACAGACTATGCATTGTCTCAAGTGATGCAAAAAGAATTTTGACAGAAAAATGGATGTTGCTTTCATTTTTTTAGCAATTGATATTCAGAATAAGTATCAAAACAAGGTTTGGGATTATGCTTCCTATATTTCTGAAAACTTGCATGAGGATTTGATTTGTTCTTTGTTGATGCATATGCTATTGTGGAAAGGTAGAATGGTGTTTAGAAAATTCATGAAATTGAGAGAAAGGGAGAACATATTTAATGAGTTGTCTATTCAAATGTGGACCCATATTTGGGATGCACACTATCCTCAATCTGATTATGATATGTTTTGAATTTTTTTTCAAGCTTTTGTTGTTGGAGCAATTGGTCCTAACTCTTATTTACAAAATCTCAAAAGGTGTGAAAGAAATATTGAGGCCTTTGGAGTATGAGGAGGGCACTGCACAAAAATTTAATTCAATACAAAAGAAAAGTCCACCACAACATCACTAACACATTCATAGCCTTTCTGAAGATTATAGAAAACTTTTTCTCACTACTTCTAGTAGTATAAAAAATTAAAGCATGCATTGGACTACACAAATTTTCACTTCACAAATTTGCAATTTGCATCATACACACAATACTCCATCAATACAACACTTATTTATACCTTCTTTAACCTTGAAAACATTCTCCAAGGTTGGATATGCACCTCAACCATGAAAATTTAAATTAGGTCCACATTAATAATTCTCGTGGTGGAAAGGAATTAAAGAAAAACACACCACATCTTAACTAAGACCCAAATAATTCATATACACCATGCCATACTTCCACAATCACTGAAGAAAATCCATTATTAGTGTAAACACCCAAGGTCAACCAAACCTATGTAAACACTATTAAAATTTAATTACACGCTTCCTCAAATCCAAAGATGACTCATAGACCACACACAACACTTAAAAATAATCTAGAATATTTTGAAATCCAACAAATTCCTTCACAACAACTTTCACTTGAAGAAAAAACTCATCCTGTTCACCTAGATAAACACCCACACACTGTAACTCAAGAGATCATCTTCTAGAGCATAAAACCATGAGAAACGTCAACTAAAGGTAGATACCAACCTTATCATCATACTTATAGAATCACAAGAATATAAACCAAACTATGGAGAAATGCGAAGCAAAATCATTTCTCCTAGACAACATTGCAACATAGTTCACACACTGGTGAACATAACTAAACCTATGTACAATGATCTAGACCAAGAAATTTTGGATATAAAACCTATGAACACATTTGATTAACATATTTAATCCGTACAAGAAGATTTTCAATACATGAGAAATTTGGAGCAAAACCAAAAGACCACTATGTGTGCTAGAACACCTCTACAATATGTGTTAGAGTAAAGGTTTTAAATTAATTGTGTTGATTAAGTTACCTTTATTCTTTTCTTAAGATTTCACTTTAGTTTGCATAAAGTGACATTTAATAATTATATTAATTATTAAATGTTTTCCTATTTAGGGTTTCTCTTAGGTTTTTCCTATTAGGGTTTGCTTGATCTCCTTCTTAAGGATTGATCTCATTGTATTTTTAATTAATTCCTTTTGTTCTGATAAGATAATATCTCCATTTTTCAGAGCTTCAAACCCTTGTTTGTTTTGTCCATCCATTCTCTTCCTTGTGATAGGTATCCATTTGCATGCAGGTGTTCTTGGAGTCTGAAGTTGGTTTTGACAACTTCTACATGGTATCAGAGCTTTCCTTCTGCATGCCTATTCTTGTTTGAAGAATTTGGAGCTATTTAAAGCTACAAGGGTTGGATCAGGCATTTACAGTTTTGGGGTTTGTTTTTTTTGATCTAGGGAATCACCTGCAATTTCAAAGAATTTTGAGTTCAAATCGACCTCGTCATCAGATCCAAAGAGCCCAAGAGATGAAAATCGACATATAATACGCCCTATTTCAATGTCAGCTATTCGTGAGGCAAACATTTTTTTTCCCTGGGCAGCCGTACGACCCACCCAGAGCCGGGTACGATTGTGCATGGTAAAAAAATAAATATTTTATTATGTTTGGCATATTATATTTTTTTCGGGCTATTTGCAAATATTTTTGGTGAAATAATATTTATTTTGGTGGCATTTGGGGGGTTTATTTAAATTTTCTATGGATTTATTTTTCGTGGTACATTTGTACCACAAAATTGTCATATCCGATAGTTCTATCAGTCTTTGACTGGCATATTCCGCTGACCACTGACCTCCCTCCACTTTCCCATTGGGCACTGTGTTTTCTCCCCACCGCTGTGCCTTCCTCGACCACCGCTTCTCCCATTCCCCGACACCTTTCTTCGGCCATTCCACCACCATCACCCTCCATTCCCCCAGTTTTATCTAGACCTAGGAGCTCTGCTTGGCGGAGTGGTGCCACTAATGGTGCCACCATTGAATCACCTGCTCGCCGACCGCCTGGCAGTGGGTTTATTTTTTTGCATTTTTACAGGGTGCAGTCATATGGGAGACCACTGGTCAACACCCAAGAGCTGAATATTTGCGTCCAGTTAGCCTGATGTACCCCAAAGTGCCCTAACACAACTATTTTTTCATTTTTCCATAACTTTTCACCACGGTGTCAAAAATTTGCAAACAATATATCTTCAGAAAGCTGGTTCTGTCAACTTTCTAGTGGTGTGGGTCTCATTGCTTCATTTATTAGTTGGTGCATTCTACAACTGATTGAAGTCAAGGGAGTTGCTTTCAATCTTGAGCTCATAAATTTTGACCAGTTTCTCCATTTTTCGCGATCTCAGTGGCGTTGGAACCATATTTCAAAGCTCTTCAGTTCCATCCATGCATTTTTTCTAGATTTCACTCGAGGTATATTTTATTCAATTTTTTGTGTTTTCACACTTTGGTGATTTACTTGGACATATTTGTTCTTGGGAACTTGTCGTTTGCATTGGATGCTTCATTTTTTGGTTGTTCTTCATGTATTTCCAGTTTTTTGTCCTTTGTGGGCATTTTGAGCATCATTTGTAAGCAATTTATTTTATGTAAACGCATTGAGATAAAGTGCCACACTATTGTACATGTATTTTTGGGGTTTTTGCACATAAGGTTGTGCCATATTTTGTGCTCGCACTGTATTATAAAGTGCCATGGGGGGTTGTGTAGTTCCTTTGTTTTTTCCATCACACCTTTGTCCGGTGTGTATCCCTCCACAACGACAGTGGATCCATATGATTCTAGCCTCATGCATGTGTGCTTTGTTTTGCACACCACTTTTTCAGTTGCAGGTGCTTTCTTGTGCACTTTCAGATGTTGTTTCTTCTCCTTCATGCACTATAGGGTGTTTCACACCATTTCAGTGGATCTGTCAGGCTCTCCGAGTTCAACATTATGGGGGGGTATTATACTATTCGTGCTAATGCTTCCTTGGTTTTTCCTTGGAAGGAATCTTCCATTCTTAGTTGATCAATGGTTTTTAGACTATTGGTACTTGTGCCATTTGTATCTTCGTTCCAGGTGTTTGCCTTTTTTTTCCATCTGATTCGAGTAGTGTCATTTGGGGCACTCATGCAGATTGTTGTCTTCCTGATCCTGATCATCTTATCTTTAGAGGAGTTTCTTCAACACCATAGCAGTCATCTTTTGACAGTTGTTTGCAACTTCTTATGCTTCAGTGATGTTCTTCATGGCTTTCAACATCTCTTTTTTGAGTAGAGTTTTTCCCATGAGGTTTTCTCTATTTTCTCCACTTTACAGAGATTTGGTTGTATCTGGGTACCTGATCTGGCCTAGTTTCTGGGACCCATGTTTGCCTTCTTGCATTGTAGTTACCTTTTCTTTCTTGTACATGTTTGTAGCTGCACTCTTGCTCATCTTAAGGGGGGGTGTTAGAGTCAAGGTTTTAACTTAATTGTGTTGATTAAGTTACCTTTATTCCCTTCTTAAGGTTTCACTTTAGTTTGCATAAAGTGACATTTAATAATTATATTAATTATTAAATGTTTTCCTATTTAGGGTTTCTTATAGGTTTTTCCTATTAGGGTTTCTTTTAGGGTTTTCTTGATCTCCTTCTTAAGGATTGATCTCATTGTATTTTAAATTAATTCCTTTTGTTCTGATAAGATAATTTCTCCATTTTTCAGAGCTTCAAACCCTTGTTTATTTTCTCCATCCATTCTTTTCCTTGTGACAGGTATCCATTTGCATGCAGGTGTTCTTGGAGTCTAAATTTGGTTTTGACAAATTCTACAATATGTTGTTTCCTCTTTTATTAAAATTTTCTCAAAAGCACTTGGAAACCAAGCACCAAAAACACATTCTCATCATCTTCACCAAACCAAATGCAATGCAACGACTCAACCAAAAAACATTCACAGATAAAAGCTTATCAAAGCAACACTAGAGGTTGTCACTAGTAATACTTACTAATGACAACATAATGAAACTAATTATTTAAGCATCATCATAAATTCTCAATCATCACCAATTGACATCAATGACAACACGAACATAATCCCATTGACATCAATGAGAACACCAACTACTCATACTTTTCAAAACCCCCCCCTTTGTCATTGATGGAAACACATGATGTGAAAACCCATCAAAAACAAACATAATGGCTCTGATCACCAACATACTACTCCATTACCAATTCCTTTTCTTTCTCCCTTTCACATGATACTCTACTTTATTCTCTCTCCCTTTCTCAACCAAATATTTCCTTTTTCACATTAATTTTCTCTCTCCTTATTTGACATCAATGGAAAATTACAACATATTTGTATTTATTTCCCCCTTTGACATCAAACATACATATTTTCTCTCTCCCCTAAAGGTAATACCTACAAGGGACAAAAACTATTCTGCAACTACCTTTTCTTTCAACTTCTCTACATACTCCCCCTTAGGAGCACACACCACACACCACATATGCTTTGACATAAAGGTAAAAACCAATATGAAAACCAACACTAAATCCCCTTGTTTGTAACAACTAACAATGCCACTACCTACTCCCCTTGAGAGGTATCCTTAAACATCAATCCAGAACAAAGAATGAATCTTAAAATCCACTAGAATGATGCATATCCTTATGAATCTAGTCCAAAGAAGGAGGGGTAATAACCCTTAAATTCTCCAAGAAATACTCAAAATTATCATTAGGAAGAGCCTTAGTGAATATATCAACAACTTGATCCTTTGTAGGCACATACTGAAGCTTCACTTCATTCTCTACAACCTTCTCTCTAAAAAATACTAGATTGAGATATGTTTTTCCCTTGAGTGCATCACCGGATTCTTTGAAATGTTAATAACACTTGTATTATCACAAAATATAGAAATTGGTTCATCATATACAACTATGATATCCTTCAATGTTTTCCTCATCCATAACACCCGTGTGCAACAAGATGCTACTACAATGTATTCTACCTCTACACGTGATAAAGAAATTG
Organism: Sequoiadendron giganteum; assembly: GCA_007115665.2. Lineage (NCBI taxonomy): Eukaryota > Viridiplantae > Streptophyta > Pinopsida > Cupressales > Cupressaceae > Sequoiadendron > Sequoiadendron giganteum. Next base: position 104,275,665 of record CM021101.1, read on the forward strand.
AATCTTGCTTCTTGCTTAGCCAAGACACCAATTTGCATCCAAGAAAGAATGCACCACCACTTGTACTTTTCTTATCATCAACACATTCTACCAAATTTGCATCTGTATAAACACTCAAGGAAAAATCAATATCCTTTGGGTACCACAAACCATGTTCCGGAGTGCCCTTCAAGTATCTGCATATTCTCTTCACTACTACAATATATGACTCTCTGGGATCTTCTAAAAATATAACCACAAGCCAAACTGCAAGCATGCTATCCGGTCTAGTAGCAATTAGGTATAGCATTCCTCCAATAATTGATATATACTTTCTCAGATCAAGCTTAGAAGATTCATAATTCTTACTCAACTTGCAACCAATAACCATAGGGTTATATACTAGTTTAGAATCCTCCATTCTAAACTTCTTCAACATTTCCTTGATATACTTTGATTGTGAAATGAATATTCCATCTTTTGTCTAATTAATTTGTAGATTGTTAGCTCTCAAAAATGTAGGTTTGAACCACGAAAGGTTGCCAAGCTTTCACGACGTTTCAGGGTAACAGAACAAGGTTTGAAACAATCAAACCCTCTACTCTTCTGGCGCTGCAAGACCAAGGCGGGTGTACCTTTCTTGAATAGTGCAGACTTAACTTGTGATTATAATTCTAAAATGCTTTGTCCGCAATGGCAGATGATAGTGAACAAATGAAACCAAACTTGATAGCTACCCTCTAATCTAAATCCTAGAATGCTTAATTAATAGATATCAAGAAATTGAAATGAATTCAAATAATGAAATTGCAGAGACCAGTGCCTTGTTGGGTATGCAGAGTCGAATGAAACAGAAATGGGCAACTTATTGTGCCAGAAAATCAACTTGCAGGCATATGATCTGTTCATAACTTGTATGAACAATGCAAGATTATGACTACTGAGCTCTACTTGAATAATCCAGATGAATCTTCTTGATTACTGTGATTATCGAAAAGGATTTAATCCCTACTTGAGAGAATCAAATCGATTAACCACACAAATGTAGCAAACGTGCATAGATAAACTGAAGATAAACTTGTTACATCAATTTAAATAACCAGAAAGAATCGACATGGAGATAGCTTCAACAATTATTTTCAATAAACTCGACACACAATTGATACCAAAACAAAACTGCCACACAACCGAATTTCATTGAAACCACCATTTGAAAACATGCATATAGTCTCTGAAAAGAGAAAATTATCCTACTGTAGCCATCTGACTACCTCCTGCTTCTAATATAAGATCTCATCCCTTTCAACTACAATCCAGGTGCATATAAATACACCAGTATTAGAAATCATGTCGGCCCCCCCCACAGAATTCGGGCTCAAATCGAGTCGGTCAACAACAATTATCAAACATATACATGTCGGCCAATAGCATTTGAATCTCTGTTTTATTCGCCAAACATTCGCCAAGACAGTCTTGAAAGTATGCCGAAGGCACAATATCGCTTATCGCTGTTTGCCCGTGTTCCCTTGTTCCCTGTGTTATCGAAGTGCATGTTATATCGAATTGCATTCCTCATGTGCTTTTCATTCGCTTTGTTCATAGTCGCTATAGCATATTGCTTTCGGGGAGACCTCTTGTAGATGTCACTGTCAGGCCGAAAATCCTTATATAGACTTATATCGTCACAGCCATCCAATTTTCCTACTGACAAAATAAACAATGCACTCCATTCGGTAAGACAAGAGAAGATCGGGGAGACCTCAACCCGATAGCCACAACACATGCCGATAAGGTTCCACCCGCCAATGTGATTACCGAGACACGTGTGAGGTCATGTGAGATCATCAGATTTTTACAGTTCCAATAGTGGCTCCGTCTGGGGATGATTGAGTGTAAAATCAATGCAAGGATCTAGAAACATGGGTGAGCAGACCAGACCAAAAATGATGAACCAGTGAGCAGCAATGGAGGAATGGAAATGGAAAAGAGTGCAAAATGAATGCAAAATGGATGCAAAGTGGAGATGGAGTAGAACCCTAAACTACTATGCATGGAAAAGAATTTTAAAAAAGACAAGCAAGAGTTGTCCATGCACCGGCAACCCCCAATCATCTGTGTTGCAACTTCACTTGTTCCAAGCTGCTGCAATCTGAAACTGAAATCATACCTTCCTCTGTCAAATATCTGATTTTGTCTTGAGTTTATCAGATTCTTTTTGAAAATACCCATGCAATCTTTCCTGTCACTATTGTTGCAAGTTCTCAGAGTATCATCATGCTCAGTTTGGCCCAAAATCCCAACTATATTCAACACTCTATATTCTCTATCATCAGATAAAACTCTGTTATCTCCAACATTCAAAATGTATACACATGAAATACAACATTCCTCATTATCTCTCTCACTGTTATGTATTCTAAAACACTCTCCTAGCTGTATAAGAATTTCATAATCAAAGTGATTCACTTGAGAAACAAAATGTTCTGTTATATCAACGCTGTCTGAAACACACAAATTTGAAACCTTTTGCACCTCTTTAGTATCATTATTTGGAATCAACATTAGATTATAACTCACATCTCCAGTATCTAGCATATATGAATCAATCAAATATGGAATTCTATCATCTTTGGTATGTAAATAAATGTCTTCTTCACATGAATTAGAAAATTCAGAACCACATACCTCCTTCTGAACAAACACAGACTTTTTATCAATACCAAAAGTATCACCATCATTCCAAGAAATACACAGGGAGTCATAAGAATTTTTACACAAAGATTTTTCATTGTCAAAAAAAAAGTAAGTTGGAGACAAAACTTCAAGATCTTCATCATGTGCACATCCCTGGTATTCAGAAGTAAACCAATCTGCAATCTATTCACTGACAAGTGAACAAGTCTATATTTTCATCACTACAATTATACTCCTCGCTTTTGTCATCATCAAACGTAAATCCAATATCATCAGAGAATGGGAAATCAGAAACATCATCAGTGCAATCATTTATTCCATCATTTTGCTTGTCTAAAATTATTTCCTCCTTTTCATAGAATGGATTTGAAAATATCTGAAATTTACTCATTGACACACCTTGGCAAAAAATCATCTAATCTTCATTTAACTCTTCATCATACAATGAGTTTGAAAAAAATTGGAAAGCACTTTCAAATGTACAAACCTCTTCTTCATCAGATGTATCTTCATAACTTTCAACTACAACCAAAGGTATTGTATACTCACTATCAACATTTCCCATAGCCTCTTCATCCTGATTTTCATAAGAGGTAGAAAAATCCCTAGACATTAAATCAAAATCTTCAGGTTCATCATCAGAATCTAAATATTCATTGGATTCCTCACCACATGCAATGCTTTCCCTGTCACAATTTTTTATGCAAGAGAAATGTCTTGCACCTTCATCTTCATTAGGCAAACCATCACAGGAATCATCCTGACTTGCATATATCTCATCTTCTACTGGTTGCATGATCTGATCAATCTCTTTACATTCATCAGAAATACAACTATTGGATTCAATATTGATAGTGTTCTCATACCTTATTCTTCTGTTTCCTTCCTTTTGATTAGTAACAGTTAGTCTCTCCATCCCTTCTTCAGTAAATCTCGTCATACTGTATTAAGCAGGCACCTGAACAAAATGTGGCACTGTATAATCTTCTTCATAGTCAGAAAGGACCTGCTGTTTAGGTATATGAACATTGTATTTCTGATTTGAAGCATCATGCTGATAACCCTCATCTTCTGAAGATGAATACTTTCCCACAATATGATGAAAAGTATCTGAAGTCAAAAATACTATGTGATCTTCTTCATTGTTTCCCATCAGCATTCCCTCTTCTCGCATTCTCTGGGCTACAACACAATAATCTGGGGAATGCGGCATATTACAAACTTCACAAAAATAATTGTTATTTACCATATAGGTTCCTTTTTTCAATGAATCGGGAGCCTCCTTGTTTCCAGGCCTAGTTGTTATAGGTTTTTCATCCTTCCAGTCTGTATTATAAGGCATGTCATGCAACCTCAGCCTTTCGTTTTTGTAAGTATTCTCCTGTCGGTACTGATAACTGCTAGCTTGTTGACGAACCTTAGGATTGTCTCTTTTATCCATTATTCCTGTGGCCCTCTTATTGTTTTCAATTGTCTATGCCATCTTCTGAGCTTCAACTAAGTCTCTTGGGAATTTATTTCTCAATTCATACCCTGCCTTAGGATCAAAAGCATTCAAATAAATATTCAGTGCTATAGAATTTGGCAACTTTGATCTAGGAGGTATTTTATTCTGCAACTTATTGAATCTCCGATTAAAATCATAGACTGTATCACTTTGATCTTTCTGAATGTGTATTAATTCATGAAGAGCAACATCTGGTGCATTTAGATTCCCAAATTGCTCGAGGAATTGATCATGAAATCCCTAGAGAGAATCAATAGAGATCACTAGCAAGCTATTGAACCAATCCCTAGCATCTTCAATAAGTGATATCATGAATAGCCTCATGTGTAAATGCTCATATGGCACATCCAAATCTTGGATGAAAGCATTGAAACTTCTCAGATGCTCTTCAGCAGTGATTGCATCACTTCCTGTAAATTTTGGAACAAGACCTCTCCAACTGCCATCTATTGGAAAAGGGGATAATTGAATCCCTGATAAATCAAACTGTCTGATCATTGTTGTATGCTGATGAGGGGGGGCACAAGGTGGGTACTAATGCTGGTACATTGGACCATAGTGTTGTGCATGATGATATGGCATATACTATTGACCATGAGGAGCTCCAGCATGACCTCCCCTAAACTAAAATCCTCCTCCATTCATGTTTAAAAAAGTGCAAAATTTTTTCAGAGTCGCCACCTACTTTTCCAAAAGTAGGAAAATCATTATTTCTGATCTTTTCCCAGTGGAATCACCCTTTCTGAAATTTCTCAAATTATAACTTTTCCTCTAATGACTTTATAATGTGGTCTTCAACAGAATTTTTTGATATAATCCCCAACGGAGTTGCCAATTTGTTAGCTCTCAAAAATGCAGGTTTGAACCAGGAAAGGTTGCCAAGCTTTCACGACGTTTCAGGGTAATAGAACAAGGTTTGAAACAATCAAACCCTCTACTCTTCTGGCGCTGCAAGACCAAGGCGGGTGTACCTTTCTTGAATAGTGCAGACTTAACTTGTGATTATACTTCTGAAATGCTTTGTCCGCAATGGCAGATGACAGTGAACAAATGAAACCAAACTTGATAGCTACCCTCTAATCTAAATCCTAGAATGCTTAATTAATAGATATAAAGAAATTGAAATGAATTCAAATAATGAAATTGCATAGACCAGTGCCTTGTTGGGTATGCGGAGTTGAATGAAATAGAAATGGGCAACTTATTCTGACAGAAAATCAACTTGCAGGCATATGATCTGTTCATAACTTGTATGAACAATGCAAGATTATGACTACTGAGTTCTACTTGAATAATCCAGATGAATCTTCCTGATTACTGTGATTATTGAAAAGGATTTAATCCCTACTTGAGAGAATCAAATCGATTAACCACACAAATGCAACAAATGTGCATCGATAAACTGAAGATAAACTTGTTACATCAATTTAAATAACCAGAAAGAATCAACATAGAGACAGCTTCAACAATTCTTTTCAATAAACTCGACACACAATTGATACCAAAACAAAACTGCCACACAACTGAATTTCATTGAAACCACCATTTGAAAACATGCATATAGTCTCTGAAAAGAGAAAATTATCCTACTGTAGCCATCTGACTACCTATTGCTTCTAATCTAAGATCTCATCCCTTTCAACTACAATTCGGGTGCATATAAATACACCAGTATTAGAAATCATGTCGTTTCATATTCATGTCGCCTCCCCCCCAAAAAATTCGGGCTCAAATCGAGTTGGTCTGCAACAATTATCAAACATATACATGTCATCCAACAACATTTGAATCTCTATTTTATTCGCCAACCATTCGTCAAGACAGTCTTGAAAGTATGCCGAAGGCACAATATCGCTTATCGCTATCTGCCCATGTTCCCTTGTTCCCTGTGTTATCAAAGTGCATGTTATATCGAAGTGCATTCCTCACATGCTTTTCATTCGCTTTGTTCATAGTTGCTATAACATATTGCTTTCGGGGAGACCTCTTGTAGATGTCACTATCAGGCCGAAAATCCTTATATAGCCTTATATCGTCACAGCCATCCAATTGTCCTGCCGACAAAATAAATAATGCACTCCATTCAGTAAGACAAGAGAAGATCGGGGAGACCTCAACTCGATAGCCACAACACATGCCGATAAGGTTCCACCTGCCAATGTGATTGCCGAGACACGTGTGAAGTCATGTGAGATCATCAGATTTTTACAGTTGCAACACAGACCATGAAAGAAATTCATCTCCCCAAACATAGACATCTCAAACTCTTTTTGCATCTCTTCTACAAATTTCTTACACATAGCTTCATTTCCTCCAAAAATTATATCATCAACATACACAACCATAATTAGAATATGATCTTTTACAACTTTAAAATAAATATTACTATCTACAATACCTTTATTGAAACATTTTTGTATTAATTACCTATCCAACCTTGCATACCAAGCTCTAGGAGCTGTCTTCAATCCATATAATACCTTCTTCAATCTACACACCATATCCAATTTGTTTGATAGCTGAAATCCTTTTGGTTGTTCAGTGTAAAATTCTTCTTCTTCCAACTCACCATTCAAGAAAGTAGACTTTACATGCATTTTATAAACCTTGGAATCCTAATGTGCTACAAAAGCCAAAAGTGTAAGACCCTATCCCTTGTGGCCTTTTTGATCTCGTTAGTTGTTGATGGTTTATTTGCAATATGTTTTGTCCTTTTATGTTGACTAATACACATTAATGATGATTTCTCCTATACATCAAAGATTCTCATATTTTAATTGTTAAATAATTAATCTTATCTGATGGTTGTTTTGATTTCATGTGATAGCCAAATGGGGTTTATTCCTTGTCTAAGTAAGTATGCAATGATCAAGATGTTCAGTTATTGGTAATACTACTCTATATACTATGTGAATTACATGATGTTAGGTGATTATATACTATGGGTGTGAGCAGGTGTGAAGGTATAGATAAAGGTAATTATAATATTAATATAGGTGTTATTAAAATCAATTTGATTAGGGATAATTAATATTAACCTTATCTTGTTCATGTGTTGTTGGTAATTATTAGTGTTTTTATGTTTTTATTCAAAAAATTGGTAGTTGTATTTTTTTTATTGTGCAAAAAATTGGGGCATGACATTTGGTATTAGAGCTGAGTTCTAACACTAAGAAATTTGGGATTACTTGTTTTCCTTAGGGTCCCAAATATGTGTAATGTCTTAATTATTGAGTAAAGTTGATTTTTCGATATTGTGGGGTGAAGTGATTAAGTGACCTTGTCCTTAGTTTTACAATAAAAGGTTAAATGTATAATGTTAATTATAACTTGTTTAAAATTACCTAAATTTATATTCTCTCGTCCTTTGAATTCAAATGTCTTAGAATCTTAACAAGGTTGTTGTGATTATTGTCTCCTTTACCATGCTAGGAGAAAGTTTTGATTAGGAGGGAAATTTCTTTGAATCACTTAAGCTTATGAAAATTTATTTGAAGTATCTTTGATGTTAATCCTAATTGTTCATTTCCAATGTTTCTCTTTATTTGGACTCTTGGTCAAATATAGTTATTCTTGAATTCATGTAATACTAATTAGGAAAGTGATTAAATATTAAGAAGGAAAAGGATTTATATGAAATTTATTTTCAAAGAATTAAGAGTCGTGTCTATGGGAAATTTCATTCTTGAGGTAGTTAATCAAAGTTACTTATGTTCATCACTTTTACTTGCTTCATAATAGAGATGGGTGCTAATTATATAGAGTCATTTCTTTTAGCAATTATTTAACGATTTTTGTAGTAAAGTGGGTCATCATAATTGGATTCTTTCTTGGTTTGTCATTACAAAATTAATACTGTGTGCAAGTGTTTCTTACTCCTAAATATGCAAAACTAAACAATAATGCAAGGAAAAGAACACAAGACCACCTCAATGATTAGCCTAAGTAAAGCACAAAAGAGAGATAAAAACAATGAAAGTGTTTATACCTTTTGTACTGATCTCCTTGTTTGGCCCTTGATGTAGATGGGAATATGTGCTCCTTGATGGAAATGTGAAGGAAAAATGGATGGAAAATGATGAAAATGCAAGATGAGAGTGGATAGGTGATGAGTAAAACCAAATGGATATGAGCTCTTGAATGCAAAATATATGCTTAATGGATGCTTGAATAGCTTAATATCATAAGTTGGCTACTAAAATGCATGGATTCTAGATCCCTTTAATGAAGGAAGAGGGCGGTATTTATAGAGGAAATTGAATTCTCTAGAGAATTCAATGGTCAAGATTGAGCCACGATGGCCAAGATGGAGGATTGTGGTGAGTTGAGGACTCACAAGCCCTCACATATTGACATGTGGAGGGTGAGTTGTCCAAGGGGTAAGGTGAGATGGACAAGTTAAAAATGATGTGGAGGAAGGACAAGTACTCTGCAAGTACCTTGGGGGATGAGAGGATTTACTCAAAAAGGAACCTCTTGTCCCCAAGTGAGAATGAAAGTGACATATGAGGAAGTTTAGTATTTCTCAAAAAATCCTCATGGAGAAGAGAGAATTGGTTGAAGAAATAAATGTGAATATTTAATTCATATGATTGGTGGGGATAAGGTGGTTGAGATAATAAATATGAATTTTAAATTTATATGATAAGTACCTTATGGATAAGACAAGGTTCTTATGGAGGAGGCTAAAAAGTGCCTTGTGGATAAAACAAGGCCCTTATAATGGAAGGTTCTTGGCTTCCATGTGACTTGATGTGACCTTTCAATGATCACATGGGGAAGAGGAGATTCCTTGAAGGAATAAAAAGTGTATTTTAAATTCATGGGGAAGAGGGAGATTCTTGGACGAATAAAGAGTGAATTTTAAATTCACATGGAGAAGAGAACCTATGCCAAATATGGAATATGTGAAGGTTGATCAAAGAGGGCATGCTAAGTATAGCAAGGGGATTAGATTAGGATTGTGCAAATACATGATTACGAAAATTAATGAGGGATTAGAAGCAAGTGGGAAATGTAGGAGGATGTGACATTAATCTTTGATTAAGTGGAGCACATCCTAATGACAGATTAACTAAATTAACCCAGATTAGAAGAGGGGTTATGGAGGATATGACAATGAAAGAGAAAAAAGATGAATTTAAAATTGATTTAAATTAAAAAGGGGGGGAAATGACTAAATTAAATAATTGATCTGTTTATTTAATTTAGAGAAGAAAGGATAAAGGATAAAGTATTTAATTGTTAAATTAAATACTTTAGAAACCTTAGGCAGAAGGTGGAATATTAATTAAATAAATACATTAATTAATATTGGTGTCATAGAGGCGTAAGGAGATGGATTTGGCCATATGGAAGTGGTCAAATTTGGATATCTATAAATACAATTCAGTAATTTTTCCATAAGGCCATTAAGGTTATCTCATAATCTAGGTATTAAATAGTACTTGATTAATGTCACAAATTGATTGTGAAAGTTATCTAGCTTAGTTAGTGTAATATTTCGTTATGAATTGAATGAAATTTTATTCACATGTTGATGGAATTCTTGAAGATTGGAAATATTAACATTGGTTGTTGAAAATGAAAAGATAAACCATGGATGAAACTCTTGTTTTCTTCAATTGATGATAGTAACTTGAGGTTGTCCAACTCAAAAGATTTGATGTGGTAGCATTGCTAAATAAAATGTAAAATATTATCATAATTAGCCAATTAAAAACTTTAAATGTAATAGCCATGTGTGAAGAAATTTAGCCCTAGTTATTAGTAATTATCTTGTTTCTAATAGTGATGCTTAAATTTGGTGCAATGGAATTATGAGTTGAATCATGTTTGTAAACAAGGAGTTTATCCTTAGTGGTATTTTGTGTTTTCATCAATGGTGAAATTGTTTATTTTCTAAGTGTTGTGTTGGATTGAGAATTATGTGGTCCGTTGTGTTGTTTCTTATGTGCCTTCTAGGGGAGTTGACCCCCTCTTGTGAAGAGGAGATTTTGGGTCCTCCTTGTGCAAGGGGTTCGAGTGGGTGTGGCTCCCAAACATAGGGGCATTTAATTATTTGGGATATGAGTATCCCTTGGGGTAATGGACATTACCAAGGTATGAGTACCCTTACATATATGGGGATATGAGTACACCATTCTACATTTTGTAGAATTGTTGTTGGGAGGAATAAGGGTGTTGATAGGTTGTGGTTATGATGTGGCACTAATGTGGAGTTGTTATGATTTTTTGCGTGGAGTTATATGGTGGATATTTTATTATGATATTGTTCATATATTTTCCCTATGTCTGGTAGAGCCCCTACTCCCCCTATGTGGAATCCCTTCTTGGAAATCCAATGTGATAGTGATGTGCTTGGGTGTTGGTAATTGTTTCAAGTGTAAACCAATTCATTCTTTGATATTGCTAAGTGTTCTTTATGTTTTTCAAGGTGGATAAGTTTCTATTTTTTTAATAAGTACGCTGATGGCTTAAAAAGTGCATTATAATGTGTTGTGAGAAACTAGTGAATTTTATGTTCGTGACTCAAGTTTGAGATACAGTGTATCCAACTTGGGGTAAGGGTGTGTGGAAATTTTAGATGATCTACTTTTATCTACCCTTGTGTTAATATATGTGTAATTGTGTGTTTTTTGTTGCATGTTAGAATTCCCCTAGTGATGACTACTCCATTCGGTGAAGAGTTCCACTAGTGTATTAGGGGTTGAGGGAGTCCCCCACTCATTGAAAAATTGTGACCTTTCCTTGATACATCCTCGTGCTAGCTAGTGGATATATGTCAGAGGTTATTTTAACCCTTGGAATATCAAGATGGATCTACTCCCCCTTTGAGGGCCACATTCATTGGTCCATAGTTAAAAAACTTTTTCCTTGAGCTGTATTCCATGGGTTGAGGATGGATCTGATGTGCCAAACTTTGGATGAGCTCCCACTTGAGCTACAAATGTTATAGAGTTTGGATATTCAACAACATGGGTGTTAGATGCAATGTTCTTATGGTATCATTATTGGTATATTCACATACATGTAATTCTTTAACTAGTCATGGTCTACGAGTAGTGTTGGAAACAAAGGGAGAAGAATGAAATTGTTTAATTTTTTTTATTATTCAATATTTTTTGAAAGAATATAAAGTACCAAATTCAAGGCTTGTGAAAGTGTAGTATTACAAAATTTCTTGGACTACAAAAATATAGGGATGATGATAGAAATATATGTTAGTGAATGCTATTATCTTGGGTAAGATTTAGTGTACATATGAATTATTTTAAAGGCTAATTCAGATATATGTATGATTTAAGGCTGCTTGGATGGCATCTCCCAGGTTGTGTGGGAATATGCTTGGTTATTATATTGATATTTTGTGGTTTGAGACCACTGCTTTTTTCTGGTTAAGTTTTTTGAGAACCACCATTCCCTTCCACCCCTCGAGTGCCTTGAAGAAGTCACATAGTGCATGTAATGCACATTACATGCACTATGTGACTTCTTCAAGCCATGTGTATTATTTTGAAGATTCTTTTGTTATTTTCGTTAGTAGTATTGTATTTTTGATATTTAATTTGTGTGGTCCTTTTGCCTCAAGGACTTAATTTTATTTATTTATTTGGATTGAGATGTTTCTCTTATGCTTGATTTACCATTTTACTTCTTAAGATTTTGTTACAAATTTTGAAATCTTAGTTTCATCTTCTTAATTTTGAGGCTTCTTTTGAACTACTAGCATATGTGTCATAATTTGAACTTTGTAAATTTCTATATCTAGGAGGGATCCCTAGCAAATCGTATGGGGGTATAGATATTCTAGGGAATTTTTATTTTGAGGATGGAGATGTAAATGGTCCTGGTATGAGATGGTCAAAATACATTCTCCCCTAGTGTGTAATTATTTGTGTACCTTCCTTTTTGGAGGATAAACCCCTTACACAAACAAGGGGAAGGTACTAGGAAATGTATGGAGGGGTCCTAGAGAGGGGCTTGTGACCATCTTTCCTAATATTTACTTAGTGATGGTAGTTGCTTCAGATCAGTGACATAACATTTGGCACCGTTCCTACTCATAAATCTCATTCCCTAAATCATGTGATATGTTTGTGTTGTGTTGATGGTGTGAGTGTTGTAAACCAAATTTTGGAGATACTTATGGATTAACTATAGGAATTGTCGTAATAAAAGGAAATGAATGCTTTATTAAAATGTAAATTCATTATATTATTATGAAATGATTGGAATATTTGTCAAAGAAATGATGATTGAGGTGAACATATATATGTATAGTGTAGTTCTTAATAACCATATAAGTGATAGATGATGTAATGTGAAATTGAAATCTATAATATTATTGTGTAATATGGATGGATCATCTTTTGAGTAGACAGTTAAATTGTAAAGTTGCCTAAAATTTTAGAATAATTTGGAAGATAAAATATTCAATTGTCATACCTAGGAATTTTTTCATAGAATATTAATGGCAAGTGCTTATGTTTGCCTTCACTTTTATAGACTTCTAGGAGGAGGCCCAATCTTGGGGGGGAGAGTGTAAGACCCTATCCCTTTTGGCCTTGTTGATCCTATTAATCGTTGATGGTTTATGTCCTATATTTGATGTCCTTTTATGTTGAATAATACACATTAGCAATGATTGTTCTTATACATCAAAGATTCTCATATTTTAATTGTTAACTAACTAATATTATCTAATGGTTGTTTTGATTTTGTGTGATAGCTAGATGGGCTTTATTCCTTGTCTATGTAAGTGTGCAATGTTCAAGATGTTTAGTTATTGGTAATACTACTCATTATACTATGTGAATTACATGATGTTATGTGATTATATACTATGGATATGAGTAGGTGTGATGGTAAAGATAAAGGTAATTATAATACTAATATAGGTGTTATTAAAATAAATGTGATTAGGGATAATAATATTAACCTTATCTTATTCATGTGTGGTTAGTAATTATTAGTGTTTGTATGTATTTATTCAAAAAACTTGTGGTTGTGGTTTGTTTTATTGTGTAAAAACTTGGCACATGAAAAAGATATTCTAATAGCTTCTATTCTTGCCATTAGATCAAATATCTCCTCAATATATATTCCTTCTACTTGTGAGTAGCCCTTACACAAAAGCCTTGCCTTGTTTCTTACCACTCCTCCGTTCTCATTTAGTTTGTTTTGGAATACCCACTTATTTCCAATTACATTATTGTTTCTTGTTCTTGGGACAAGTTCGCAAGTTTGATTCTTCTCAATCTGCATTAGTTCTTCCATAGCCTTGATCCAATTTTCATCCTTGCATGCTTCAATCACTATTTTAGGCTCAAATTTGGAAAGTAAATGTAGGTTTACTTGTTCTTCAATCATAACAACTTTTCTCCTTGTCAAAACACCTTTTCTTTTGTCACCAATGATACGATATTTAGAATGATTCTTCTGCACATACTTAGGAGTCTTAGGGATCCTTTTTGGAGCTTCTTCCTCTTCAATTTGCATATATTTCTCCTTAACTTCATCTCTATCATTCTCTTTGCAAGAGGACTCATTTGATTCATATCCATATATCATCATTGAGTTATTTTGCAAGTCTTTATCCACTTTAACAATTGCACTCTCAATAATCTTCTTCAATCTCTTGTTATAGCACCCATAAGATTTGCTTGTTGTAGAATATCCAAGGAAGATACCTTCACTAGATCTTGTATCAAAATTTCCTAAGTTTTTTTCATCTCTTCAGATATAACATTTTCTTCCAAACACTCTGAAGTATTTGATAGTAGGGATCGAAGTTCCATACCACAACTCATATGGATTCTTTGCATTGTTTTCTCCTGCTTGCACTTTGCTAAGTATGTAGACAAAAATATGAATTGCTTCAATCCAGTAGAATTCTGATAGGTTTGCCTCTTTCATTTTTGCTCTTGCAACTTCCTGAACAATCCTATTCTTTCTTTCAACCACTTCATTTTTCCGAGGAGTTGTAGGGGTAGATAAGTGCCTCTTTATCCCATGATTCTCATAAAAAATGTTAAACTCATTGGAGGTGAATTCTCCACCTCTATCAAACTTCAAACACTTGATTTTCATATCCATTTCATTCTCAACCATGACTTTAAATTCTACAAAATTATCTAGAGCTTTTGATTTTTCTTTGAGAAAAGTAACCCATGTCATTCTAGAATAATCATCAATCAATAGCATGAAATACCTATCACCTTGAACACTTCTTATTCTTGTAGGACCATATAGGTTGATATTCATTGGCTCCAACACTCTTGTAGTAGATTGTTTTTTGAATTTGAATATTTTTGCTTGCTTTCCAATTTGACATTCCTTGCAAACAACATTGATGGGCTTTGTAATCTTTGGCAGGTCTCTGATAGCTTGAACTAAACTAATTCTATTAGGCTATCAAAATTGATGTGACACATTATTTTATGCCATAGCCAAATTTCATTAATCTGGGTCATAAAGCAATGACCATTTGCACCTTTAATATGATAAAAATTACCATCTATCCATTTTCCAATAACAACCACAGTTCTAGAGATTTTTTTGATCTCACATCCATCATCCTAAAACATAAGATTATAGCCTTTTCTACACATTTATCCAAGACTCAAGAGGTTATAAAGAACATCATTAACATAAAGAACATCATTTATATTATTCTTTCCATTAAAACTAATAGAACCTTTTCCACATATCTTAGCAAATGTATCATCACCAAACTTAACTAGACCTCCTTTATATTTATCAAGTCTAAAAAATTACTTTTGTCACCGGTCATATGATTTGAGCATCCACTAACAATTATCTAGTAGTTCTTCTCCTCTCTGGCATGAAAATTAGTCACCATATCATTATGACCTACTTTTGAAGCACTTTCCTTGACACATATCTCAGATTTAGATTCAACTTTCATAGACATGAACAAGAATTCACTATCCTCATCATCCCTATAGTCAGATTCATCATTAGATATACTGGCATCTTCTCTAACATAATGAATTTTCTTAATTTCTTTACCTTTGTTTTCTTTGTTCGCATCATTCAAAGCTTTGTTTGGACATATTGAAGCATAATGACCTATCTTTCCACAATTGAAACATTTGAAAAATAACTTACCTTTGTAGTTTATAGTACCCTTTTTCATTCTCCTCACAAAGTTTGCTTCTACATCATCAAGATCCTCTGGATATGATTCCTTAGTATTTTATGATTTCCCAACCTTAAAAGAAGCCTCAAATTTTTCATTAATTGAACCAAATTCTCTTAATTCAAAAGCAGTTAAAGTGCCAAGTAGTTGGTCTTTAGAGTAATTATTTAGATTCTGGAATTCCTCAATAGTAAAAACCTTATGACTATAAGCTTTAGGCAGAGTTCCTAGTACATTCTTTACCACCTCATCATCTTCAAGATTTCCACCAAGCCCTTTGATGGATTTGACAACTTCATCCACTTTCTGCATCTAGCTTGTAACGTTTTCATCCTCTCACATCCACATATTTGTAAACATGATATCTAGATTTTGCATCTTATCTTGCTTGACCTTATTATCTCTTTCATAAATTCTTTCCAACTTTTTCTAGATCTCATTAGAAGTTATAAGATTCATAAATTTCATAAGTTTAGTATTAGAAAGACCACTCAAAAGAGCATACCTTTATTTCCCATTTTTCTCACATGCCTTGATCTCATCATCAGTGCTCAAACAATTTGCAGGCATAGTGTATCCAATCGTAATAGACTTCCAAACTCCATATCCAAGGGATGCCGAAAACCCTTCCATCCTTGTCTTCCAGAATGCATAATATGATCCATCAAACAAATGAGCATCTCTCTTGTGTGTCATCCCAGAACTATCTCAAATGGTTAAGATTTCTTCCAAGGAACCTTGCTCTGATACCAATTGTTGAATGTATATGAAAAATGAGAGGGGGGTGAACCAATTGTACATTAAAACATCAAAACCCTGATTAACACTTAGATCTACATCAAATTTAATAACCATTAAAATATTATAATGATTAAGCATGAAAGAAAAAAATCAACACCATGCACAATAGAACACCAACTTTACATGGATAAACCAAGAAGGGAAAAACCAAAGTGAGGATTAGCTCACGATATAAAGTAATTGCAACACCAAATTCAAAAGGCTTATTGTCAGAGTTCTCACTACCCAAAAGAAAGAAGGGATCACTACCAAATTATAGAAAAGAAGAAAGATGAATGCTACAATGAGAAATCAATCTCAATGCAACATAAAGTTCCACCACAACATCAATAAGACATTCACATCCTTTTTGAGGATTGCAGACACCTTCTACTCACTATTCTAGTAGTCTAACTCATTGAAGCTTGCACTACGCTTCACAACTATACAATTCATATAATACACACTACACACAATCCTCCATAAATACAACACTTATGGGTAAGTGCACCAATCCGTGACACAATTTTGGCTCTTAAGATGCCACTTTTTTTTCTGAAATCAAGAAAATCTGATTTGCACGAGAAAATGAAGATAGCTACGCTCAAAATTTCAAGATGTGGAAAGAAAAAAATTAGAAGTGCTCTGAGTCTAGTTTCTAATCTACTATTGTTTTTTGAAATTAATGAAGATTAAGGGTCTCAAAAAGGGGGTGGCCCAAAACAGGTCCTGTTTTTATAAAAAAAAATAGCATAGCGCCTGAGGGCTCCCCCCTTTTTGGTTAATCTTTTTTCAGAATTTCAAAAATCCCAATGGTGAGAAATTAGCTAACACCATGTAGTTTATCCTCCTTCTTTCAAATAATTTTTTTAATGAATATATCATATTTTATGAATTTTCAAAGTGGACACATCCTGAAAAGTTGAAATTTGAGCGTGCTCCCCCCCAAATGTTTTGCAAACTAATCAAAAATTGATTTTTTTTTTCATCATGTGTAGAATGGAGTCTAGTTTCAAAAAACGTAATTTTTTTCACATTCTGATGAAAGTGTAAAAATCTATCCTAAACCTAGCACATGTTGGTTTTTGACCAAAAACTAAGGCATTTACAATAGAAGCCATGGATCAAAACCTTAACTAAATCAAAATGAAAAAAGAATTATATATTTAGATAGCTAAGATAGAGGTTAACACTATCAGAATTATTTTTATAAACTTGCATTGAAAGATGTGCAAATGAGATGGGGAGAATGGTCGAAAATATAAAAAAATTTAGCAAATCATGTTAATTAACACGTCTAAAGCAAGCCTTTTGGTGAGCGCCAAATGTGGTGAGTGCCAAATAAATCATAACATTTGGTGTGCTCCAAATTTGGTGTGCACCAAATGTGATGAGTCATTTGGCAAGCGCCAAATGGCCTGCATTGCACAAAACTAGATTTTTGCTTTCTTTGTCAAGGAAACTATATACATGAAATAAACATTTAAGTATAAGTTTACATTTACATATGGAAATTTAATTTATTATAGTTTAAGTTATATTTAATGTATATATAGGCAGGATGTTTGAGAGTGGTTTTAGATCTCTAAGAGTTATAATGCAAATTCTAGTTTTTGGAAGATCTTAAAAATTTTAGACTTAGTCAATTTCGGTAATCAGCATGTCAAATTTTAGTAATCAGGAGGTCAAATTTTAGTACTCAGGAGGTCGAATTTCATCTATCTCACTCATTTTAATCTCTTATTATCTAGACATATCTCTCTCTCACTATCTCCATCCCTTTATCTAACAATATCTTCCTTGAGCTCAAGAACTATGTCTCTACATGTCCATTTCTCTCTCCTTCCCTCTCTAATATCTATCTCCCTCCCTCCTTCCCTCTCTAAATTTTTTTATCTTTCATCCCTCTCCTTTAATCTCTATATATCTCTCTCTACTCTCTATACCCACCTATCCCTCCCTCCCTCCCTCTCCTCTCTTTCTCTCTCTCTTTGCTTCCCTCGCTCTCTCCTCTCCTCTCTACTCTCTATCTTGTCATTCTATCTCTCCTTTCCCTCTATAGTTATCTCTATATCACTTCTCTCTCCTTCCCTCCCTCCCTCTCTAATTTTCTCTATCTCCCTCTCTCTCTCTCCTTCCTTTTCTACTTCTCTTTATCTCACCTCTCTTTCTCCCCCTCTCTCTTCCTTTCACCCACCTTTTCTCTCTACTTCTCTCTATCTAACCTATCCCTCTATACATCTATCTCTCGCCCCCCTCCTTCCATCTCAATCTCTCCACCTTCCTCCTTATCTCTCTAATTTTGAGCTCCATCACACATCTCTATCACCTATCTCACTTCTCTCTTTCCCCTTCCCTCTCTGCTCTCTTTCTCTCTATCTCACCCCTCTCTCCCTACCTATTCCTCCCTCCTCTCTCTTATCTCTCTCACCTCTCTCTCTCCATCCCTACCTCTTCCTCCCTCTCTCCTTCCCTCTATACTTCTCTTT
>CM021101.1:104294377-104376494 GCA_007115665.2 Sequoiadendron giganteum
CCTACCCCTATATACCTCTTTTTATCTCCCTCTCTCTTTCCCTCTCTCAATATATCTACCTTCCTCATTACACCTCTACTTATCTCTATCACCTCTCTCTCTCCCCCTCCCCTCTTTACTTTTTTTCTCTCTATCTCACCTCTCTCTCCACAATTTCCCTCCATCCCTCCTCTCTCTCTATCTCACCTATCTCTCCCTCCCTACCTCTTATTCCCTATCTCCTCCTCCCTCTCCTTACCTACCTCTCTCTCTCTCTATTTCACTCTCTCACCTCTCTCTAAATCCTTATCTCTCCCTTGATCCCTACCTCTCCATCCATCTCTCCTTCCCTCTCCAATTCTCTATATCTCCCTTTACTCTCTCTATCTACCTCTCTCTCTCCATCCCTACCTCTCTCTCCAACTCTCCTTACCTCTCTACTTTTCTCTACCTACCTATACCTCTATAACCCATTCTCTCTTTCTCCCTCTCTCCATCCTTCCCTCTCTCAATCTATCCACCTTACTTCTTCTCTCTCTAACTTCTCCCTCCTTCACCTCTCTCCTTCCCTCTCTACTCTATCTCTATATCAACTCTCTTTTCCTACATATATATCCCTCCCTCATCTCTCTCTCTCTCTCCTACCCCCTCTCCCTCTCCCAAGTCTCTATCTCTCTCCCCTCTACCCTTAACCCTTAAAAACCTCTACCCTCTATCTCTCTCCCATTACCTCTCTCTCTTTCTCTCTCTCTTTCTCTCTATCTCATGTCTCTCCCTCCTACTCCCTGTCCCTATCTCAAGTCTCTCTCTCACTCACTCACTCATATATTTGTCCACTCTACCCTTAGCCCTCTACTCTTAACCCTCTACCCTCTATCTCTCTCTCAAGAATCTCCCTCCTATACCCTCTCCCTCTCTCAGGTCTCTCTCCCATCTACCCTTAACCCTAAACCCTTAAAGCCTCTACCCTTTATCTCTATCTCACTCACTCCCTCCCTCCTACCCCTCTCCCTCTCTCAGGTCTCTCACTCACTCACTCCCTATATCTTTCTCTCCTTTACCCTTAACTCTAAATGTTAAACCCTTAACCCTTAAACCCTTAAAAACTCTACCCTATACCCTTAAGTCTACCCTCTACTTCTCTTTATCTCCTCCCACCTCTATCTACCTAGACCTCTCTTTTTTTTTCTCACCTCTCTCTCCATCCCCACCTCTCCCTCTATCTCTGCTTTCATATCTACTTCTCTCTACCTATTTGTCCCTCTATACCTATTTCTCTCTCCCTCCTTGCCTCCTCTCTCTCAATATCTCTACCTTCTTTCCCTCTCTCTCTCTCTCTCTACCCTTAACCCTAAACCCTAAACACTTAAAACCCTCTACCCTCTACACTCTATCTCTCTCCCACTCCCTCTCCCTCTCTCTCCCAATTCTCTCCCTCCTGTTGGGTCTCAAAAACATAGGTTTGAACCATGAGAGGTTGCCAAGCTCTCACAACGCTTTTGGCCAACTAACAAGGCCAATTGATGCAATTGTACCTTCTGCTCTTCAGGTTCTGCAAAACCTAGGCGAGTGCACCTATATGTATGTTGCAGATTTAAGATTGTTTTCCTGGTTGATCAATCTATCCACAATGGCAAAGGGAAGTGGACAGATAAAATAACTACACCTACTCCTACTCCTACTGCACAAAGAAAATTTTGTACATTATTTCCATCCCAGTCCCTTCTCGGGAAAATTCTAACTCCTACAGTCTAACTACTGCTTTCTTTTTCTACTTGTCCCCTGATTTTCTGAAATATATATACATTACATACCCAAGGGTCATGACCCTTCACTTTCTATTACAACTATTTGAATTTTATGATAGAGATTTAAAATATTTAATTAGATTTCCTTTTGGAAAATTAAATATTTTTAACTATATCATCGCTTTGATTTTTCCCTTTATATCCTTTCCCACCCTTTAAATTTCATTTTATCCACTCCTTTATTTTTATCTTCCCGTGGCCTTATTATCTTTATTGTTACCGCTCTACTGAGGGCTTGAATTTTCTTCATGTAGTATTGCAGTGTCCTTTTTACTCCCCACGTTTATTGCCTCAATGATCCTTTACCGCGCTACCGCGGTCACTGGGACGACTGTCAGCAGTACCGTAGTAGCCACCCTTAACCGCCAGTGCCAACCATTAGCCAGTCCCTGCTGTTCTCCATTGACAGCCTTTGCCGACCGCTATCATTACCACGGTCACTGCGGTCTATGGTTTAACCATGCGTGGTACCATGGTAATCGCTTTGATCGACGCTGCTATAGTTTTCTCATCGCCACCACACTACCACGGTCACCGACCTGACTGCCAGCGGTACTGTGGTAGCCACTCTACAAACTGCTAGGTGCATTCACTGACCGCCCACTAACCATCCATTCTCACTGTTCGCCAACCGCTACATGTTTACTGTGGTCACCGTGTTCTGTGGTTTAACCGTGTGCGGTAAACATCTCATGCCTTCTCCGTTAGCTGCTACCCGACCACCGCGCTACCGCGGACAGTATGATGTCCCCCCGTGGTATAGCGGTAAGGGTTAATGTGACTCCCCCAAAAAATTACCGCCATACCATGGGCCCCCATGTATGAGGCCATGGTTGGGTGGTAAATAATATATATAAAGTGATTTTTTAAGGGATTAGTAGTGATATAAAGTATATGAGCATTTTTTGGAAAGGGGAAAAATGAATTTTATATGGAAAGATAGGAAAATGATAGGTCTAGATGGAAAAACCTTAGGGTTTTTTATGAAAATAGTGGAAAATCACTTAAGTTTCTTATGGAAATCAACCCTTAAACACTCAAACCTCAACCCTCAACCCTCAACCCTCAACCCTAAAATCTCAACCCTTAAACCCTCTACCCTATAAATTAAACCCTCAACCCTCAATTATCAACCCTTGACCCTTAATACCTCAACCCTAGGTAGGTAGGGGAACATAGGTGAGATACAGAGCGATGAAGGGAGAGGTAGGTAAAAAAAGGGATAGGGGAGATAAATATAGGTAGAGAGGGTAGGAGATGTAGAGAGAGGAGAGATAGATATAATTAGAGAGGGGAGGGAGGGAAAAGTAGGGAGGAGATAGAGGTGTGTGTGTGTGTAAGAGAGAGAGAGAGAGAGAGAGAGAGAGAGAGAGAGAGAGGAGACATGGTTGAGATATAGAGTGATGGAGGGAGAAGTGGGTAAAGAGAGGGAGAGGGGAGATAAAGATAAATATAGAGGGAAGGAGATGTAGAGAGAGATGATAGATAGAGAGAAGTGGAGAGTGGAGGGATGGTGGGAGAGGAAAGGAGGATATAGAGGTGAGTGTGTGTGAGAGGGAGAGAGAGTGAGAGGAGACAAAATGAGGGGACAAAGGAAGGGGGAGAGAGAGAAATATATTATAGAGGGAAGGGAGGAGAGATATAGAGTAGAGAGGGAAGGAGAGAGGGACAGATAGGAGGGAGAGAGGGAAGGAGGGAGAGTGAGATGGAGAGAGTGGTGAGATAAAGAGTAGAGAGGTAAGGAGAGAATGGGAAATAGAGATAAAGAGAGAGAGGGAGGTTGGAGGGAGGGAGAGGTAGAAAGGGATAAGTGAGACATAAAGAGGGAATGAGGGAAAGTGGGATAGAGAGAGAATGGTTATTTAGAGAGGAGGGAGTGAGATGGAAGGATGGAAACTAGGAGAGAGGGAATGGTGATTTAGAGAGGAGGGGGTGATATGCAGAGATAGAGAGGAGAGAGTGAGAGAGAAAGAGAGGGATAGAGAGACAGAGAGAGAGGTAGGTAGAGGAAGGGAGAGGAGAGATACAAAGTAGAGAGGGAAAGAGGTAGGGAAGGAGGCATAAGTGAGATAGAGAGGGATGGAGAGAGAGTGATGGAGGGAGAGGTATGTATAGAGAGGGAAAGCAAGAGGAGAGATAAATAGTATAGAGGGGAGGGAGGGGTAGGGATATAGAGGTGTGTGTGTGAGTGATAGAGAGATAATGGTGAGATAGAGAAAAATATCGATTGAGAGAGAAAGAGGGGGAGGGAGGGAGGGAGATATAGAAAGAGGGGGAGGGATAGATATAAAGAGGGGGAGGGAGGGAGAGATAGAGAGAGTAGAGAGGGAGGAGAGAGACAGAGAGAGGTGATAGAGAGATAATTAGAGAGGGAAAGAAGGTGGAGATATTGAGAGAGAGGATGCAAGGAGGGAGAGAGAAATAGGAATAGAGGGACAACTAGGTAGAGAGAAGTAGATATTAAAGGAGAGATATAGGGAGAGGTAGTGATGGAGATAGAGGTCTAGGTGGAGAGATGTGTGATGGAGCTGAAAAGTAGAGAGATAAGGAGGAATGTGGAGAGATTGAGAGGGAAGGAGGGGGGAGAGAAAGATGTATAGAGAGATAGGTTAGATAGCGAGAAGTAGAGAGAAAAGGTGGGTGAAAGGAAGAGAGAGGGAGAGAGAGAGGGGGAGAAAGAGAGGTGAGATAGAGAGAAGTATAAAGGGAAGGAGAGAGAGGGGGATATAGAGAAAATTAGAGAGGGAGGGAGGGAAGGAGAGAGAAGTGAGATAGAGAGAACTAGAGAGGGAATCTTAGGTCTCTCACTCACTCACTCACTCACTCACTCCCTCTCTCTCTCTCTCTCCCTCTATCTCTCTCCACTATACCCTTAACCTTAACCCTTAAACCCTAAACCCTTAAACAATCTACCCTCTACCCTCTACCCTCTATCTCTCTCCAACCCCCTTCCACTCTCTCTCTCTCAAGTATCTACCTCCCACCCCCTCTTCCTCTCTTAAGTATCTCTCTCTCACTCACTCTATATATCTCCCCTTCATCCTTAACCCTTAACCATTAAACCCTCTACCCTCTACCCTTTACCCTATATCTATCTCTAATTTCATCCCTCCCTCCCTCCCTCTCTCTCTATCTCAAGTCTCTCCCTCCAACTTCCTCTCCCTCTTTTAGGTCTCTCTCTCACTCATTCACTCCTTCTATCTATCTCCCCTCTACCCTCTCCCCTCTACCCTCTACCCTTTACCCTTTACCATTAAATCTTAACCCCCTACCCTCTATCGCTTTTCCACTCCCTCCCTTTCTCTCTCTCACTAACTCCCTATATATCTCTCTGCTTTACCCTTAACTCTAAACCCTAAACCCTTAGCCCTTAAACCCTAAAACAATCTACCCTCTACCCTTAACCCTCTATCTCTCTCCCACTCCCTCCCTCTCTCTCTCAAGACTCTGCCTCCTACCCCCTCTCCCCCTCTCCCTCTCTTAGGTCTCTATTTCTCACACATGCACTCACTCCCTCTATCTCTCTCCCCTCTACCCTTAACCCTTAAACCCTAAACCATTAAACCATCTACCCTCTACCCTTAACCCTCCCTCCCTCTCTCTCTCTTTCAAGTCTCTCCATCCTACCCCATCTCCCTCTCTCAGGTCTCTCTCTCACTCACTCAATTCATCTATCTCTCTCCCATCTCCCTTAAACCCTATACCCTCAACCCTCAACCCAATACCCTAAACCATCAACCATCTAACCTATACATTGGATCCTCAACCCTCATCTATCTTTTTCCCTCCCTCCTCTTCTCTCCTTATATCTATCTCACTTCTCCCTCCATCTCTCCCTCCATACATCCCACCTTCTCTTCCCTAATCCCTCAACCCTTAAAACCTTAAACACTCAACCCTATAGCCTAAACTCTCAACCCTCAACCCTTAAATACTAAAACCCTAAACCCTCTACCCTCTACCCTCAATCCAATAACCTCAACCCTAATCCCTCAACACTTAAACCCTTAAACCCAATTAAACTCTCTACCCTAATCCCTCTCTTAGGTATGTCACTCACTCACTCCATCTATCTCTCTCCCATTCCCTCTCTCTCACTCACTCTATATCTCTCCCTTTCTCTCTCACTCTCTCTTGGGCATATCCAACCCCCTCTCTCTCTCTCACACACACACACACTCCCTCTTTCTACCACTCCAACTCTCTCACTCTCTCCCACTCTGTCTCTCTATTTATCTACTTCCCTTTATCTCCCTCTGCCTCTCCTTACCTACCTCTCTCTCTCTGTCTATTTCACTCTCTCATCTCTCTCTAAATCCTTATCTCTCCCTCGATCCCTACCTCTCCATTCGTCTCTCCTTGCCTCTCCACTTCTCTATATCTCCCTTTAATCTCTCTACCTAACTCTCTCTCCATCCCTACCTCTCCCTCCAGCTCTCCTTACCTCTCTACTTCTCTCTACCTACCTATCCCTCTATACCCCATTCTCTCTTTCTCCCTCTCTCCATCCTTCCCTCTCTCAAACTATCCACCTTCATTCTTCTCTCTCTAACTTCTCCCTCCTTCACCTCTTTCCTTCCCTCTCTACTCTATCTCTATCTCAACTCTCTCTACCTACATATATATCCCTCCCTCATATCTCTCTCTCTCCTACCCCCTCTTCCTCTCCCAAGTCTCTATATCTCTCCCCTCTCCCCTTAACCCTTAAAACCCTCTACCCTCTATCTCTCTCCCACTCCCTCTCTCTCATTCTCTCTCTATCTCATGTCTCTCCTTCCTACCCCCTGTCCCTATCTGAAGTCTATCTCTGTCTCACTCACTCACTCACTCCTATATTTGTCCACTCTACCCTTAGCCCTCTACTCTTAACCATTAAACCCTTGAACCCTCTACCCTCTATCTATCTCCCACTTGCTCCCTCTCTCTCTGAATAATATCCATCATATCCCCTCTCCCTCTCTTAGGTCTCTCTCTCTCACTCACTCACTCCCTCTATCTCTCTCCCATCTACTCTTAACCCTAAACCCTTAACCCTTAAACTCTAAACCCTTAAACCCTCCACCCTTTATCTCTCTCTCACTCCGTCCCTCCCTTCCTATCTCTCAAGTCTCTCCCTCCTACCCCCTCTCCCTCTCTCAAGTCTCTCACTCACTCACTCAATCACTCACTCACTCACTCCCTATATATCTCTCTCCTTTACCCTTAACTCTAAATGCTAAAACCTTAACCGTTAAACCCTTAAACATTCTACCCTCTACCCTTAACTATACCCTCTACTTCTCTTTATCTCCTCCCACCTCTATCTACCTAGACCTCTCTTTTTTTTTTTCTCACCTCTCTCTCCATCCCTACCTCTCCCTCTATCTCTAATTTCATATCTACTTCTCTCTACCTATTTGTCCCTCTCTACCTATTTCTCTCTCCTTCCTTTCCTCCTCTCTCTCAATATCTCTACCTTCTTTCCCTCTCTACCTCTCTCTCTCTCTCTACCCTTAACCCTAAACCCTAAACACTTAAAACCCTCTACCCTCTATGCTCTATCTCTCTCCCATTCCCTCTCCGTCTCTCTCTCAATTCTCTCCCTCCTACACCCTCTCCCTCTCTCAAGTTTCTCTCACTCACTCACTCCTTCTATGTCTCTCCCCTCTACCCTTATCCCTCTACCTTTAACCGTTAAACCCTTAAACCATCTATTCTCAACCCTTAACCATCTACCCTCTATCTCTCTCCCAATACCTCCCTCTCTCTCTTTCAAGACTCTCCCTCCTACACCCTCTCCCTCTCTTAGGTCTCTCTCTCTCACTCACTAACTCACTCCATCTATTTCTCTCCCCCTCTCCCCTAAACCCTTAACCCTTAAACCCTCTACCCTCTACCCTTAACCATCTAAACTCTATCTCTCTCCTACTTCATCCCTCTCTCTCTCAAGACTCTCCCTCCATCTCTCCACCTCTCCCTCCATCCCACCTTCTCTTCCCTAATCCCTCAACCCTGTACCCTAAACCCTTAAAACCTTGAACACTCAACCCTATACCTTGAACCCTCAACCCTCAACCCTTAAATCCTTAGCCTCTAAACCCTCTACCCAATACCCTCAACCCTAATCCCTCAAACTTTAAACCCTTAAACCCAATTAAAATCTCTACCCTAATCCCTCAACCCTTAAGCCTTAAACCCTCATCCCTCAACCCTCTACCTTCAATCCTAAACCCTTAACCCTAAAACCTCAACCCCTATACCTTGTACCCTATATGTTGGACCTTTAACCCTAATCCATCAACCCTATACCCTCAACCATCTACCCTCATCCTTAAAATTTTGACCCTCAACCCTTAAACCCTAAACCATTATACCCTTAACCCTCAATCCTCAACCGTCAACCCTTAATCCCTTAATCTTCAACATTTAAACCCTAAACCCTGAACTCTTATACCATCTACCTTATACATTAGACCCTCAATGCTAATCCTTCAACCATATAACCTTAAACCTATACCCTAAACCCTCTACCCTCAACCCTAAACCCTTAAACCTTCTAACCTCTACCCTCAACGCTCTACCCTCAACCGAATACCTTAAACCATCAATCCTATACCCTCAATTCTCAACCCTCTATCCTATATATTAGATCCTCAACCCTAATATATCTCTATCCCTCTCTCATCTTCTCTCCTTATCTCTATATCACTTCTCCCTCCACATCTCCATCCATCTCTCCCTCCATCCTTCCCTCTCTCTCTACCCTAATCCCTCAACCCTATACCCTCAACCCTTAATCCCTTAAGCACTCAACCCTCTCCCCGATACCCTCTACCATAGACCCAATACCCTCTACCATCAACCCTTAAACCCAACTAAACTTTATACCCTAATCCCTCAACCCTTAAACCCTCTACCCTCCACCCTCTACCCTCTACCCTCTACCGTATACCCTCAACCCTCAACCCTCAACCCTCAACCCTCAACCCTCAACCATCAACCATCAACCCTTAAACCCTCTACCCTTTGCCCTCTACCCTCTACCCTATAAATTAAACCCTAAACCCTCAATTATCAACCTTTGAACCTTAATACCTCAACCCTAGGTAGGTAGCGGAACATAGGTGAGATACAAAATGATGAAGGGAGAGGTAGGTAAAAAAATGGATAGGGGAGATAAATATAGGTAGAGAGGGTAGGAGATGTAGAGAGAGGAGAGATAGAGAGAATTATAGAGGGGAGGGAGGGACAAGTAGGGAGGAGATAGAGGTGTGTGTGTGCGAGAGAGAGAGAGAGAGAGAGAGAGAGAGAGAGAGAGAGAGAGAGAGAGAGAGAGAGAGAGAGAGAGAGAGAGAGAGAGAGAGAGAGAGGTTGAGATATAGAGTGATGGAGGGAGAAGTGGGTAAAGAGAGGGAGAGGGGAGATAAAGATAAATATAGAGGGAAGGAGATGTAGAGAGAGATGATAGATAGAGAGAAGTGGAGAGTGGAGGGATGGTGGGAGAGGAAAGGAGGAGATAGAGGTGAGTGTGTGTGAGAGGGAGAGAGAGTGAGAGGAGAGAAAATGAGGGGACAGAGGAAGGGGGAGAGAGAGAAATAGATTAGAGAGGGAAGGGGGGAGAGATATAGAGTAGAGAGGGAAGGAGAGAGTAAGAGAGAAATATGAGTGAGGGAGAGAGTGGTAGGTAGTGGAGTGAGAGGTAGGTAGAGAGGGAAGGAGAGAGGGATGGATAGGAGGGAGAGAGGGAAGGAGGGAGAATGAGATGGAGAGAGTGGTGAGATATAGAGTGGAGAGGTAAGGATAGAATGAGAAATAGAGATAAAGAGAGAGAGGGAGGTTGGAGGGAGGGATAGGTAGAAAGGGATAAGTGAGATAGAGAGGGAATGAGGGAAAGTGGGATAGAGAGAGAATGGTTATTTAGAGAGGACGGTGTGAGATGAAAGGAGGGAAATTGGTAGAGAGGGAATGGTGATTTAGAGAGGAGGGGTTGATAGGTAGAGACAGAGATAATGGTG
Source organism: Sequoiadendron giganteum (assembly GCA_007115665.2). Lineage (NCBI taxonomy): Eukaryota > Viridiplantae > Streptophyta > Pinopsida > Cupressales > Cupressaceae > Sequoiadendron > Sequoiadendron giganteum. The sequence goes on from CM021101.1 coordinate 104,304,159, forward strand.
AGATATAGAGGAGAGAGTGAGAGAGAAAGAGAGGGATGGAGAGATAGAGAGAGAGGTAGGTAGAGGAAGGGAGAGGAGAGATAGAGCATAGAGAGGGAAATAGGTAGGGAAGGAGGCATAAGTGAGATATAGAGGGATGGAGAGGTAGAGATGGAGGGAGAGGTATGTATAGAGAGGGAAAGCGAGAGGAGAGATAAAGAGTACAAAGGGGAGGGAGAGGTAGGGAGATAGAGGTGTGTGTGTGAGTGAGAGAGAGAATGGTGAGATAGAGAAAAAGATCAATTGAAAGAGAAAGAGGGGGAGGGAGGGAGGGACAATAGTGAGAGAGATTGGGAGGAGAGACAAAAAGAAGTAGAGGGAGGGTGAGGTTGAGAGAGGGAGGGAGAGGAGAGATAGAGATAAGTGGAGAGGGAAGGATGGAGGGAGGGAGTTTTAGCGAGGGAGATAGAGGTTTGTGTGAGAGAGAGAGAGAGATAGAGAGAGTGGTGAGATAGAGAGGGAGAGTGATATGGAGGGAGAGAGAATTATGAGATAGAGAGGAGAGAGTTAGAGAGAAAGTGGGGGAGCAGAGGGATAAGGAGTGAGAGAGAGATGTAGGTAGAGGGATGGAGAGAAGAGATAAAGAGTAGAGAGGGAAAGAGGTAGGGAGGGAGACATAAGTGAGATACAAAGTGATGGAGAGAGAGGTAGGTAAAGAGAGAGAGAGAGGGGAGGGGGGAGGTAGATGTAGGGAGGAGATAGAGGGGTGTGAGAGAGAGAGAGGGGAGAGAGCGAGAGAGCAAGGGAGAGAGGGAGAGGGAGTGGAGAGATAGAGAGTAGAGAGAAGGAGAGAGAAATTTGATACAACTTGCTGACTTCTAAAATTTGACCTCTTGATTACTAAAATTTGACTAAGTCTGAAATTTTTAAGATCTTCCAAAAACTAGAATTTGCATTATAATTCCTAGAGATCTGAAACCACTCTCAAACATCCTCCATATATACATGTAATATAGCTTAAATTATAAGAAATTAAATGTCCATATGTAAATGTAAACTTATACTTAAATGTTTATTTCATGTATATAGTTTCCTTGGAAGAGAAAGCAAAAATAAAGGAGTTTAGAAAAATGCATTCCAAAATTCATTGCAAAAAGAAAGAGAACTCACACTTGTTCACTCATTGAAAAATTCAAGCCATTTGGGACTCGCCAAATGGTAAAGCCATTTGGAGAGCGCCAAATGTGGCGCTCACGAAATATGGAATTTTTCAAATTTGGCGAGCGCAATATGGCCTATTACTTGTTTTTTTTGCAATTTGGCATCAAAATTGTGTCACAAATTGGTGCACTTTACCTTATTTATACCTTCTTCAACCTTGAAAACATTATCCAAGGTCATCTATGCACCTCAATCATGCAAATTAAAATTAGGTTAGAATTAATCATTCCCACAATCAAAAGGAATGAAAGTAGACCACACCACATCTTAACTTGAACCTAAATCATTCATATAAACCATGCCACGCTTCCAAAATCACCGAAGCAAATCTACAATTAGTGTAAACACCCAAGGTTGATCAAACCTATGTAAACACCATTAACATTTAAGCACACACTTCCTCAAATCCAAAGATGACTCATAGACCACACACAACACTTAAACACAATCTAAAATATTCTAAAATGTAACAAATTCCTTCACAACAAATTTCACTTGAAGAACAAACTCATATTTTTCACCTAGATAAACTTCCACACACTGTAACTCAAGAGATCATCTTCTGGAGCACCAAACTTGTAATGACCTCCATAGATTAAGCTTAATTAACTTCATAAATTACACATCACTAGCATATAAAAATGACACATGTCCATTACATAAGATATAGAGACAAGGAGTTTCATTACTACAAGAAATTTAGATTACAAACACCAATATAATGGAACCTCTCATAGGAACATATTCCTTAAAAAGACCTAGGTAATGATTAGTTGAGATAGATAGGAGAGAGATATAGGTAGAGAGAAGGTAAAGAGAGATAGAAAGAGGGGGAGGGAGAGATAGAAAGAGGGGGAGAGAGGGAGATATAGAGAGAGTAGAGAGGGAGGAGAGAGACAGAGAGAGGTGATAGAGAGATAATTAGAGAGGGAAAGAAGGTGGAGATATTGAGAGAGAGGAGGCAAGGAGGGAGAGAGAAATAGGTATAGAGGGACAACAAGGTAGAGAGAAGTAGATATTAAAGGAGAGATATAGGGAGAGGTAGGGATGGAGAGAGAGGTGAGACAAAAATAGAGAGAGGTCTAGGTGGAGAGATGTGTGATGGAGCTGAAAAGTAGAAAGATAAGGAGGAACATGGAGAGATTGAGAGGGAAGGACGGGGGAGAGAAAGATGTATAGAGAGATAGGTTAGATAGCGACAATTAGAGAGAAAAGGTGGGTGAAAGGAAGAGAGAGGGAGAGAGAGAGGGAGAGAGAGAGGGGGAGAAAGAGAGGTGAGATAGAGAGAAGTATAAAGGGAAGGAGAGAGAGGGGGATATAGAGAAAATTAGAGAAGTGAGATAGAGAGAACTAGAGAGGTAATCTTAGGTCTCTCACTCACTCACTCACTCCCTCTCTCTCTCTCTCCCTCTATCTCTCTCCACTATACCCTTAACCCTAAACCCTTAACCCTTAACCCTTAAACCCTAAACCCTTAAAAACTCTACCCTCTACCCTCTACCCTCTATCTCTCCAACTCCCTTCCCCTCTCTCTCTCTCAAGTCTCTCCCTCCTACCCCCTCTCCCTCTCTCAAGTCTCTCTCTCTCACTCACTCTCTCTATCTATCTCCCCTCCATCCTTAACCCTTAACCATTAAACCCTCTACCCTCTACCCTTTACCCTCTATCTATCTCCAATTTCGTCCATCCGTCCCTCTCTCTCTATCTCAAGTCTCTCCCTCCAGCTTCCTCTCCCTCTTTTAGGTCTCTCTCTCACTCATTCACTCCTTCTATCTATCTCCCCTCTACCCTTAACCCTCTACCCTCTACCCTCTACCCTTTACCATTAACTCTTAACCCTCTACCCTCTATCGCTTTTCCACTCCCTCCCCCTCTCTCTCTCAGTAACTCCCTATATATCTCTCTCCTTTACCCTTAACTCTAAACCATAAACCCTTAGCCCTTAAACTCTTAAACACTCTACCCTCTACCCTTAACCCTCTACCCTCTAGCTCTCTCCCACTCCCTCGCTCTCTCTCTCTCTCAAGACTCTACCTCCTACCCCCTCTCCCCCTCTCCCTCTCTTAGGTCTGTCTTTCTCACACAATCAGTCACTCCCTCTATCTCTCTCCCCTCTCCCCTTAACCCTTAAACCCTAAACCATTAAACTATCTACCCTCTACCCTTAACCCTCCCTCCCTCTCTCTCTCTTTCAAGTCTCTCCATACTACCCCATCTCCCTCTCTCAGGTCTCTCTCTCACTCACTCAATCCATCTATCTCTCTCCCATCTCCCTTAAACCATATACCCTCAACCCTCAACCCAATACCCTAAACCATCAACCCTATAGGTCCTCAACCCTATACCTTCAATTCTCAACCATCTAACCTATACATTGGATCCTCAAACCTCATCTATCTTTGTCCCTCCCTCCTCTTCTCTCCTTATCTCTATCTCACTTCTCCCTCCATCTCTCCCTCCATACATCCCACCTTCTCTTCCCTAATTCCTCAACCCTATACCCTCAACCCTTAAAACCTTAAACACTCAACCCTATACCCTAAACTCTCAACCCTCAACCCTTAAATCCTAAACCCTTAAACCCTCTACCCTCTACCCTCAACCCAATAACCTCAACCCTAATCCCTCAACACTTAAACCCTTAAACCCAATTAAAATCTCTACCGTAATCCCTCTCTTAGGTATGTCACTCACTCACTCCATCTATCTCTCTCCCATTCCCTCTCTCTCACTCACTCTATATCTCTTCCTTTCTCTCTCACTCTCTCTTGGGCATATCCACCTAGTGCGGGACCACCTCAAGTTTCAGTATATTGTAATATTTTGTTAGTTAGCATTTCATGGGACTATGTTTAATTGTATTTGCAATTCTTTTAAATGAAATAAGTTAAGTTAGTTGTAACCGCATATCGGGTAGATGAGCAGTTTTATTCCTACCTTAGAATCTCTATTAAAAGAGAGAGGAAGATGTAACCGAATTGTGGATAGAGGAGATAGGAAGTGCGAATAGAAAGGAGATAGGAGAGAGCAATGTGAGGAAGAAATCGGGCTCTCTGGCTGAATTCAATGTATTAATGTTTTTCACAGTATTAAAATGCAAGTGATTATGTGAATGTTATGTTTCCTGTCGGTTGGCATTGTTCTATTTTCCCTTCCTAGTTTATGTAATTTGCAATACTGTGAGTGCAGTTTGGTTTTGGGGTTTGTGCCAGTTGTTTGAATGTCACAGGGGTATTGTTCATTGGTGGCTTCTTTGTGCCAGTCCCATGCTTTATGACAGTTGGCAGAGACATTGAACAGTTTGGGCGTGTCTAAGTGTGTGGTAGATGAAACCAGTGGTGTGTATGTCGTGAATTCTTTGTTGACAACCCCGCAAGCCTTAATTCTTCTCTGGAGCAAGCCGTGACCCCAGCTTGGTGAAGGCTCGACCATTTTTATTGAGGGACTGATGTGGCTCGGCGTAGAAGAGTGGAAGATGGCGGCAGTTGCATGACAGTCGCAAGTTGTTAGCAGTAACTTCATTGCATTTGGTGAGAATTGTTTGACAAGACACAATGTTGCAGGAAGTTTATTTGTTTGAGTTATTATTCTACGAGGACTGTGTGCTAGGGTGTCGATGTTGTAGGGAGTTGAGAGTATTTTGAGTAGCTATATTACATCACCACCCCCCTTCTCTCTCTCTCTCACACACACACTCCCTCTCTCTCCCACTCCCACTCTCTCACTCTCTCCCACTTTGTCTCTCTATTTCTCTACTTCCCTTTATCTCCCCCTGCCTCTCCTTACCTACCTCTCTCTCTATTTCACTCTCTCATCTCTCTCTAAATCCTTATCTCTCCCTCTATCCCTACCTCTCCATTCGTCTCTCCTTCCCTCTCCACTTCTCTATATCTCCCTTTACTCTCTCTACCTAACTCTCTCTCTCTCCATCCCTACCTCTCCCTCCAACTCTCCTTACCTCTCTACTTCTCTCTACCTACCTATCCCTCTATACCCCATTCTTTCTTTCTCCCTCTCTACATCCTTCCCTCTCTCAATCTATCCACCTTCTTTCTTCTCTCTCTAACTTCTCCCTCCTTCACCTCTCTCCTTCCCTCTCTACTCTATCTCTATCTCAAATCTCTCTACCTACATATATATCCCTCCCTCATCTCTCTCTCTCTCTCTCTCTCTCTCTACCCCCTCTCCCCTCCCAAGTCTCTATCTCTCTCCCCTCTACCCTTAACCCTTAAAACCCTCTACCCTCTACCATAAACCCTCTACCCTCTATCTCTCTCTATCTTATGTCTCTCCCTCCTACCCCTTGTCCCTATCTGAAGTCTATCTCTCTCTCACTCACTCACTCACTCCTATATTTATCCACTCTACCCTTAGCCCTCTACTCTTAACCCTTAAACCCTTAAACCCTCTACCCTTTATCTATCTCCCACTTGCTCCCTCTCTCTCTCAATAATCTCCATCATATCCCTCTCTCAGGTCTCTCTCTCTCTCAGTCACTCTCTCTATCTCTCTCCACTCTACCCTTAACCCTAAACCCTTAAACCCTCTACCCTTTATCTCTCTCTCACTCCATCCCTCTCTCCCTATCTCTCAAGTCTCTCCCTCCTACCCCTCTCCCTCTCTCAGGTCTCTCACTCACTCACTCACTCACTCACTCACTCACTCCCTATATCTCTCTCTTGTTTACCCTTAACTCTAAATGCTAAACCCTTAACCCTTAAACCCTTAAACACTCTACCCTCTACCCTTAACTATACCCTCTACTTCTCTTTATCTCCTCCCACCTCTATCTACCTAGACCTCTCTTTGTTTTTTTCTCATCTCTCTCTCCATCCCTACCTCTCCCTCTATCTTTGCTTTCATATATACTTCTCTCTACCTATTTCTCTCTCCATCCTTGCCTCCTCTCTCTCAATATCTCTACCTTATTTCCCTCTCTACCTCTCCCTCTCTCTACCCTTAACCCTAAACCCTAAACACTTAAAAAATTCTACCCTCTACACTCTATCTCTCTCCCACTCCCTCTTCATCTCTATCTCAATTCTCTCCCTCCTACACCCTCTCCCTCTCTCAAGTTTCTCTCACTCACTCACTCCTTCTATGTCTCTCCCCTCTACCCTTATCCCTCTACCCTTAACCCTTAAACCCTCTACGCTCAACCCTTAACCCTCTACCCTCTATCTCTCTCCCACTCCCTCCCTCTCTCTCTCTCTAGACTCTCCCTCCTACCCCCTCTCCCTCTGTCAGGTCTCTCTCTCACTCACTAACTCACTCCGTCTATCTCTCTCCCCTCTCCCCTCTCCCCTAAACCCTTAACCCTTAAACCCTAAACCCTTAAACCCTCTACCCTTAACCGTCTAACCTCTATCTCTCTCCTACTTCATCCCTCTCTCTCTCAAGACTCTCCCTCCATCCCACCTTCTCTTCCCTAATCCCTCAACCCTATACCCTCAACCCTTAAAACCTTGAACACTCAACCCTATACCTTAAACCCTCAACCCTCAACCCTTAAATCCTAAGCCTCTAAACCCTCTACCCTCTACCCTCAACCCTAATCCATCAAACATTAAACCCTTAAACCCAATGAAACTCTCTTCCCTAATCCCTCAACCCTTAAGCCTTAAACTCGCATCCCTCAACCATCTACCTTCAATCCTAAACCCTTAACCCTAAAACCTCAACCCCTATACCTTGTACCCTATATGTTGGACGTTTAACCCTAATCCATCTACCCTCATCCTTAAAATCTTGAACCTCAACCCTTAAACCCTAAACCATTATACCCTTAACCCTCAATCCTCAACCCTCAACCCTTAATCCCTTAATCCTCATCATTTAAGCCCTGAACCCTTATACCCTCTACCTTATACATTAGACCCTCAACTCTAATCCTTCAACCATATACCCTTAAACCTATACCCTAAACCCTCTACCCTCAACCCTAAACCCTAAACCCTTAAACCTTCTACCCTCTACCCTCTACCCTCTACTCTCAACCCAATACCCTAAACCATCAATCCTATACCCTCAATTCTCAACCCTCTATCCTATACATTAGATCCTCAACCCTCATATATCTCTATCCCTCTCTCCTCTTTTCTCCTTCTCTCTATCTCACTTCTCCCTCCATCTCTCCCTCCATCCTTCCCTCCCTCTCTACCCTAATCCCTCAACCCTATACCCTCAACCCATAATCCCTTAAACAATCAACCCTCTACCCTAAACCAAATACGCTCTACCATCAACCCTTAAACCCTTAAACCCAAGTAAACTCTATACCCTAATCCCTCAACCCTCAACCCTTAATCCATTAACCCTTAAACCCTCTACCCTCTACCCACTACTCTCAACCCTCAACCCTCAACCCTCAACCCTCAACCCTTAAACCCTCTACCCTATAAATTAAACCCTCAACCCTAGGTAGGTCGGGGAACATAGGTGAGATACAAAGTGATGAAGGGAGAGGTAGGTAAAAAAAGGGATAGGGGAGATAAATATAGGTAGAGAGGGTAGGAGATGTAGAGAGAGGAGAGATAGAGAGAATTAGAAAGGGGAGGGAGGGACAAGTAGGGAGGAGATAGAGGTGTGTGTGTGCGAGAGAGCGAGAGAGAGAGAGAGACGGTTGAGATATAGAGTGATGGAGGGAGAAGTGGGTAAAGAGAGGGATAGGGGAGATAAAGATAAATATAGAGGGAAGGAGATGTAGAGAGAGATGATAGATAGAGAGAAGTGGAAAGTGGAGGAATGGTGGCAGAGGAAAGGAGGAGATAGAGGTGAGTGTGTGTGAGAGGAAGAGAGAGTGAGAGGAGAGAAAATGAGAGGACAAAGGAAGAGGGAGAGAGAGAAATAGATTAGAGATGGAAGGGGGGAGAGATATAGAGTAGAGAGGGAAGGAGATAGTAAGAGAGAAAGATGGGTGAGGGAGAGAGTGGTAGGTAGTGGAGTGAGAGGTAGGTAGAGAGGGAAGGAGAGAGGGATGGATAGGAGGGAGAGAGGGAAGGAGGGAGAGTGAGATGGAGAGAGTGGTGAGATAGAGAGTAGAGAGGTAAGGATAGAATGAGAAATAGAGATAAAAAGAGAGAGGGAGGTTGGAGGGAGGGATAGGTAGAAAGGGATAAGTGAGACATAGAGAGGGAATGAGGGAAAGTGGGATAGAGAGAGAATGGTTATTTAGAGAGGAGGGAGTGAGATGAAAGGAGGGAAATTGGGAGAGAGGGAATGGTGATTTAGAGAGGAGGGGGTGATAGGTAGAGATAGAGAGGAGAGAGTGACAGAGAAAGAGAGGGATGGAGAGATAGAGAGAGAGGTAGGTAGAGGAAGGGAGAGGAGAGATAGAGCGTAGAGAGGGAAAGAGGTAGGGAAGGAGGCATAAGTGAGATAGAGAGGGATGGAGAGAGAGAGTGATGGAGGGAGAGGTATGTATAGAGAGGGAAAGCGAGAGGAGAGATAAAGAGTACAAAGTGGAGGGAGAGGTAGGGAAATAAAGGTGTGTGTGTGTGTGAGTGAGAGAGAGAATGGTGAGATAGAGAAAAATATCAATTGAGATAGAAAGAGGGGGAGGGAGGGATGGACGGACAATAGTGAGAGAGATTGGGAGGAGAGACAAAAAGAAGTAGAGGGATGGTGAGGTCGGGAGAGGGAGGGAGAGGAGAGATAGAGAGAAGTGGAGAGGGAAGGATGGATGGAGGGAGTGTTAGTGAGGGAGATATAGGTTTGTGTGTGTGAGAGAGAGAGATCGAGAGAGTGGTGAGATAGAGAGGGGAGAGTGAGAGGGAGGGAGAGAGAATTATGAGATAGAGAGGAGAGAGTTAGAGAGAAAGTGGGGATGCAGAGGGATAAGGAGTGAGAGAGAGATGTAGGTAGAGGGAGGGAGAGGAGAGATAAAGAGCAGAGAGGGAAAGAGGTAGGGAGGGAGACATAAGTGAGATACAAAGTGATGGAGAGAGAGGTGGGTAAAGAGAGAGAGAGGGGAGGGGGGAGGCAGATGTAGGGAGGAGATAGAGGGGTGAGAGAGAGAGAGAGGGGAGAGAGAGAGCAAGGGAGAGAGAGAGAGAGTGGAGAGATAGAGAGTAGAGAGAAGGAGAGAGAAAGTTGATACAACTTGCTGACTACTAAAATTTGACTAAGTCTAAAATTTTTAAGATCTTCCAAAAACTAGAATTTGCATTATAATTCCTAGAGATCTGAAACCACTCTCAAACATTCTGCATATATACATGTAATATAACTTAAAGTATAAGAAATTAAATGTCCATATGTAAATTTAAACTTATACTTAAGTGTTTATTTCATGTATATAGTTTCCTTGGAAGAGAAAGCAAAAATAAAGGAGTTTAGAAAAATGCATTTTAAAATTTATTGCAAAAAGAAAGAGAACTCACACTTGTTCACTCATTGAAAAATTCAAGCCATTTGGCGCTCGCGAAATGTAGCGTTTTTCAAATTTGGCGAGCGCAATATGGCCTATTACAGTTTTCTTTTGCAATTTGGCATCAAAATTGTGTCACAGATTGGTGCACTTACCCTTATTTATACCTTCTTCAACCTTGAAAACATTATCCAAGGTCATCTATGCACCTCAATCATGCAAATTAAAATTAGGTCAGAATTAATCATTCCCATAGTCAAAAGGAATGAAAGTATACCACACCACATCTTAACTCGAACCTAAATCATTCATATAAACCATGCCACGATCCAAAATCACCGAAGCAAATCTACAATTAGTGTAAACACCCAAGGTCGATCGAACCTATGTAAACACCACTAACATTTAAGCACACACTTCCTCAAATCCAAAGATGACTCATAGACTGCACACAACACTTTAACACAATCTAAAATATTCTAAAATGTAACAAATTCCTTCACAACAAATTTCACTTGAAGAAGAAACTCATCTTGTTCACCTAGATAAACTTCCACACACGTAACTCAGGAGATCATCTTCTGGAGCACCAAACTTGTAATGACCTCCATAGATTAAGCTTAATTAACTTCATAAATTACACATCACCAGCATATAAAAATGACACGTGTCCATTACATAAGAAATAGAGACAAGGAGTTTCATTACTACAAGAAATTTAGATTACAAACGCTAATATCATGGAAGCTCTCATAGGAACATATACCTTAAAAATACCACTTGGTCGAGTTCAAGATTACACAATGATTCAAATTCAAGACCTTCTTGACAAGATTTTTCTTTGACCTTCGAACTCCTTCAAGACATAAAAAAGGATCACATTGGAAATTCACTTATTTTTAACATAAGTAATCATACCAAAATAACTTCAATTCCATCAAGACATCGTTTTAGCATAATAAATATAAGTAATATCAGTATTGACATTTAACTTTATGCACAAAAGCATTCTCACCTTTCATGGAAATATAGCATTATAAAAATATGTAGTATTAAAAAAAAAGGTATAGCTCATGTATGTATGTAAATACATATATATTTAAGAATGTGTTTATACTTTTTATGAGTATACATTCTTATGCAATGAGTTTTGAGGTTTTCCTATATCTTCCTTATTCATGAAAATCTACATTTTGATACTACATGAGAATAATTTATTAGGAAACAACATCACTATGTAAAATTTAAATAAGATTAAAAAGAAAATTATTTAACATATATTTGTCCTACTAATAGGAACACATGGAATAACTATCATGCTATCCTTAAGCTATAACATGCACTCAAAATTCAATTAGTCCATTGGTGGATGTAAAATTAAAACATAACACCCCTATATAGAGTCCAATCATGTTAAGCATCAATATACTAGTATCTAGAAATACTCCATGCCAACTGAGGACTGAGTGAGATGTATCGACTCTATTGTAAGAAATCTTTCACTCATTCATAGATATAATCTATCTAAGTATCCCATATCAATAATGCATGCCAATTATGCATAACTAGTCCAAGCATTTTTCCTAACATAAAGACATGCTTCTATAGACACATAAAAAAATCCTCTAATAATATTAAAAGTTTTATCAATATGTGGATCCAGTATTAGTACCATTATCCATTCTATATATAACTCATCTCATATTCATATTTCATGCATAACCATTTTATAAATATTTATCCATCTCATTAAATCATTTATAAATCTATAATCATTAAAATAGCTCTTTCGCCTGTTTATGTGTCAACATTTTGCATGCATGTTTATCAAGACACCCACGAAACCTTTTCTCTTTTGATGGACGCCTTTGGTTGATCTTCAAACTTTCTTTGTCTGATGCCCGCAACAATGAAAAGTCTCCCATATTCCTTCGCAACATATAGAATTTCATGGCATCTCCCCATTCCACCGATTTGATTTTTCTGTTGCTTCAATAATATTAGACGTTTTGAAGTTTGGGCTCTTTTGTTGCATTAGACATTTGGAAGTTTTGAATCTTCTGTTGCATTAGATGGTTTGAAGTTTTGAATTTTTTGTTTTTTTAGCATCTTTGTTCTCATTTTCTCGCCTGTATATTGACAATTCTCTCCTTCCAAAAGCTCTCTTTCATTTTGGGTACCCGATTTCCTTAAATTTTTCATCTTTTTGGTACTGTCGATCAAGCGTATAAACTAGGAGTTTTGGTACCTCATATTTTGAATGCTTGGTCTCCAGTGAATGACCCATTCAAAGCTTCAAGCTCGCGACCTCTGGGACACATATGGATTGAGAGCCTAATTCTTCAGGGTTTGAATGTCGTTTACTTCTGTTCTCAAGGTTAAAGAGGAGCGACAGGAAACATATAGTGAACGTTTTTGAGCTGTTGTCTGAAGCACACCGTTGAAAATTGTGCCCAATTTTAAAATTTTAATTCAGTATTGCTTTAGATTTTTTTTCTAATCTTTAGATTTGATTTGGATGTTTCGAATTTTTAGATGTGATTTAGATTTTTCTAATCTTTAGATCCAATTTATATGTTTCTAATTTTTAGATTCGATTTAGACTTTTTCTAATTTTTAGATTAAAATTTAGATTTAGATCTTTTAATTTAGTTTTGATTAATTTAATCTAGATTAATTAGTTTAGATTAATTTTAGGTGAATTAAGATAAGTTAGTTTCAATTAATTTAGCTTTTAACTTAGATTAATTCCGGTTTTGAGTTAGATTAATTAATTTTTAATTTAGTTTAGTTTTTAAAATTTCTAATTTAGTTTAGCTTTTAAATTTCTAAATTAATTCAGTTTAGTTTTTAAATTTCTAAATTAGTTTAGTTTTAATTTCTAATTTAGTTAGATTTATTTTTTTTAACTAGATTGATTAGATTTTAGAGTAAATGTTAGTTTTTTTACTTCCAGGCTAATTTTGTTAATCTGACTTTTATGTAGGTTCATTTGTCAAAGCTTGAAAAATCAAGAAAAATAAAATTCTCATTTGTCGAAGAATATTGATTGAAACTACTAGTGGGTGGTTTTGCAGGTTTTTGTGTGTCCAATACTTTATTCTGAAACTAATGAATCTTGTTTGTTTTAGAGTAGATCACACTTCAATTGGTGCTTGCAAAGAACAACTATCTTTTTCCACATAGATTTAACTAGGGGGTTAATAAACCACTATTTTTTCATGTTTGTAAGATAGTAGGTGTATGCTCTCACCTTTTGCAAACTCGGTGATCATAAGCCAAACCCATCTATTTATGTGTTTACCCCTTAGAGGGCCTACCACCCCACTTCGAAAGGTGGGAACAACCCAATCGGTAACAGGCTAAAGCCAAGTCCTTCTAAACCACTATATAAATGTGTGGTTGCAATGAAAATTTTGATCAACGAGAAGTGGTACATGATAGCTCTCCTCTAGTATCTTTATGATGTGAAAAGCCCTTTTTCTAAGGTTTGGGAGACCTCTTGAGGGAGTTTATCATAGTATCCCCTGAACTAGATGTCCTTACGAGAAACCTTTGTGTAGAAAGCCAAAATCCTTCTATTTGCTGGCATAGGAGGTTGGACCTCTAAAGCTATCCCACAATTTCGCGGTTCATTGTAGAGATGAAAAATTTCTTGAGATCCTTGTGGTCTTAGAGAATTTGAAACTTGGTATGCCCGAGAAGTGAGTGTCATGGATGGGAGCCAGTTCTACCTAGTTTCTAGGTCATCCGCTCTGAATAGGCACGGTTGGAGAAATCCAAGTGGGAACCCAACAAATATTATCTTTGCCAGCCTAGGATTTTTGTTTGTATTGCAACAATAAAATAACATTTGTAGACAAGAACAAACTCAAATAAATTCTGTCTACTTGTGTCTTGTGCGTGTGTTCAAAAATAAACCTCAAACAAACATCACACCTAGTAATTTGCAACATCTCAACCTTGCAAACGCCAAAAGGTCAAACAACAAAATCATCCAAAATGAACCTATCACTTAAATCTCTTGGGGCTATCACCCTTCAGTTCTGAACTTTTAATCCTTTCATTCCACCTAGTCCTTACATATCCTCCACTCTTGCATTACTCAAACAAAACTTTAACTTGCACTTAGGCTACTCTTTCTAGGTCTTGAAATCAAACCATTGGCTATCTATCACCCACATCACTTGAGGTTCATCATCCTTGAGTTAGGGAGAATACCATTATCCTTGATTAGGTCAATCCTTTAGGAGTTCATCATATCCTACATATCCTCTCTTGATAATTTGTCCTTGTGTCCATCCATCATAACACAAGTAAATCCTTGCATCAGAACCAACTTCAAACCTAGAGTTTCCTTTGAGCTCTTGCATTCTTAGCTTATCATATCATACCATACAATTCTCATATCTCATCTTAGAATCATATCCTTTTTCATTGCATCCTAGTCTTAGGTCTCATACATTGTCCAATCCTAGATTGAAGATTAAAACAAATTGCCTATGACCCCTAGAACAAGAGCAAAAATGTTTCAAGAAGAAGGGAACCCTTGGGGAAAAGAATTTGATGGGGAAGATCACATTAGTGTTGCAACTAGTGAAACAAATGAAACTCATAGCAAAGAAATAATACAATCCCATATAAATGATGCACTCAATGACCATAGATTGACTAAACTACTTACAGAGGTAGTGGGTGATCCCACAATACTGGTTTACAATTTTTGGCCAAACTAGACTGTGAACTAATTTTTTCTAACTAAATCTTCACTTTCGAGCACCTATAGTGGCTAAACCGTGAGGAATTTGAAGATGATGCAAACTAGTGATTTGTGACATTTTGTTTGTAGATTCTAAATATATTTTTTTCAATTTTTTAGGAATCACATTGTACTTCTTTTTCCATCTCCTTTGAAAACTAGTATTTTTAAGTAAACACCATTTTTAAGGAGTGATGCTCACCATATACAACATAAATTTTTTCCATGAAGGATAACTTCTATTTTTTTTGAATTTAGATTTGTAACTATGATATCTAGCACTTTCATTTGGTTTCATAGTGTCTTATTGAATATTTTTTCCTTAATCAAGTTTTGAAGTCAAACCAATTACAATTCAGACATAGGTGGACCGTATACAACATAATTTTTTTTGTATGTATCAAAATTCATTTTTTTGTTGGATCAAGGATTTCAATATCTAGTGCACTGATATTTTTCAAATTTTTATTGATAATATGATATTTTTCCACATGTGCAGAACATAGAGCTTGATTTTTAGTGAAAAACCTATGTTTAATCAAACTAATAAAACAAATACATAATAGAACCAAAACATATTAAAATTATATTCATTGGATAAGTTGTTCTAAGGACTACTATCATCCAGTTGGGTCTGTGATGTCTCCTCCATTTTTATCCTCAACTCAAGATTTGAAGGGAAAAATTATGGAGATTTTTGGTGCTAGAGGGGGATAAGGGTGGAAAAGGGAGTTCGAGTGAACCCCCCCTAGAGATTCACTCTAACCTAGGTTCACTCAAATCTAGGTTCACTTGAACCAAGGTTCAAGCGAACCCACTTTCCATAAAAGTTTTCCTTTGTTTTTTTCCCTGAGAAATGAGAAGTATGGTGGGACCCAACATTTAATAGGTTCGCTCAAAGGGGGTTCAAGTGAACCCCCTTTGGGTTTGCTTGAACCAAATGTTCGTTCAAACCCCCAAAAACCAATTTTTTTTCCATGGGGGTATTTTTTGCAATTTTCCTTCCTCACTGGAATTGTAAACCAGTTTTGTGCATTTACCTTAGTCAAACCTAACCCACAACAATACTTCAAGGCCCTTGTTAATGAAGGAATCAAAATGTCTCCTGATTTTGACATATCATTACTCACGATGAATGACCAACCTAAATCTAGTGAATCTAAACACCCCAAAACAAACAGTGCGAATAGAATCAAAGATCACAAATCCTTTTATCTATAACCTAGTTACAAGAGATGTTCAAAGACATCAAAACCTGCACCTACAAACAATCCTATTTTGGATGAGCTTATAACACTGAGAAAATAATTGGATACTCTCAAGAACAGTAAAACATCATCCCACAAATTCTCCATTGAAGATATACGTCCTTATCCTTTCAATCTGAGCATACCAATGCCACCTTTTCCTAGTTATTGGGACATATCAAAACTTGATAAATATAAGGGAAAATGAGATCCTAAAGAACACTTAAGAGAATGTTGTGCTACTACCATGGAATTTGCAATTGATGAAACATACCGTATGAGGTTATTCCCTCATAGTCTAGGAGGAGAAGCTATGGAATGGTTTTCACAATTACCACTAACCATCAAATCTTTTCAAGAATTAGCTGATAAATTTGTCTCCAATTATAGTTTCAACTATGACCTTAAAGCGACCATGAAAAACCTTTTGAACACCAAATAAAAATAAGGAGAATATTTTGTGTCATTTTTACAAAGATGGAGACATTTAACAAAATTATTACCTTATGCCATTCTAGACAAAGAATTGGTTGATCTCTTTTGTTGAAATTTCAATAAAGAAATTGGAAGGGTAATTCACCTAAAATGCTTGAATTCCTTTAATGAATCCATAGAAATGGGATTTCGAATTGAACAAACTCTCATCAATAATGGAACTATTAAAATTAATAATGACAAAGATCAAAAATCAGGCTCAAGCAACAAGACACCTTTTTGGGTTAAGAACAAGAATGTGGTCAATGGCGGAGTTGTTGATGCAAAAACAACTTAAACCTCATCACCTATCTATAACCTTAAAGGTTCCTCTTCAGATAAAAGGAAAAGAAAAATAAAATCTTCCCTAAATGAAATTTTACACCATTGGAAAAATCACTTGAATCCGCATTAAAAGAACTTCTTGAAAACAATATTATAACACTATCTAAAATGAAGGAATATAATCTACAAGTCAAACCACCATGGTGGAATGAGGATGAATTTTGTGACTATCATGGACACAAAGGACATAAGACTAATAGTTGCAATAAACTTCAACATCGAATATAAGACCTTATTGATGACAGTAAGATAACGGTTGAGGAACACACTCCCTCTGGTAATTCTAATCGTGAGATGTTTAAAAAACCTTTCCCTAAGCATGAAAAGGATAAATTAAAGGATCTTGAATCTAGTGATGGTGTAAACTATACTATTTATAAGTATGACTATACCATAAATAACATTAGAGAGGTTGATAATCATGTAAATACTTTCATTATAAAAGGGAAATAAATTGATTGCAATGTTACTACTTGTAGAGGCACAATTAACCTTAGGGGTCCTAATTCAGAACTTGCTACACCAGCTTCACAATATAACCTCATAGAGCATTTAGGAAAAATGCCCGCACAAATTTCCATACTTGAGCTACTACGCCTATCTCTTGAGCTTAAAGCTATCCTAGATAAAGTGCTTGCTACTACTACAGTTCCTACAAACCTACATGTGGATTGATTCAAAGCTATGGTGGAACACATCATGTCTCCTCACACTCTCAATTTTATTGAGAATGATGATTCATCCCTTTGACAACCACATAATGCAGCTTTACACATTGACGTCTTTGTCCATAATGTCAAGATCAAGCGATTTTGGTAGATGGAGGAGTAGGTCTTAATATTTGTACTCAAGAATTGATCACAAAATTAGGGCTCTCTAAAAATGCAATTGATCCAAGGAAAAATATTACCATAAAGGCATATGATAAAGAGGAATGCTCGTCTAAAGGATCAATTACTCTACCAATCAGAGTTGGACCTATGGTAAAGGATGTGATTTTCCAAGTTCTTGATCTCCATCTGATCTATAATATCCTTGTTGGAAGACCTTGGATTCTTGTAATACAAGTAGTACCTTCTACATACCACCAGTGCATTAAATTTCCACACAATGGTGTTGAAATCACAATACAAGGAGATCCAAACCCTTTCATGTATTGCCATAATCTAAGTCCTAAAACTAAAATCACAATCCCAAGGAACCATGAGGCATTTCCTTCCCAAGTATATGTTGATCCTGAGTCCTTCAAAGCGTCCCCCTCAAAATCCAATGAAGCTGATATCAAAATACAAGTAAAAGAACAAGGAGTAGGAAAATATACCTTGAATCATGCTCTTTGTATTGGAAAGCTACCTCTATCTCCCCACACCTATGGAAAACCACAGATGACTAAGACCACATCAGATGCATATACTACAATGATTTGTAAATCAACTACTTTCAAAAAATGGGGACCCCTTTATAATGAAACAAAAGAAGATGATCTCCTCAAATGGCTATACAAAGATGAAGAGACATAAAAATAAGGAACTGAAATAAAGATACCTATTGATCAATATGGTAGAGGATTTGATCTTATGAAATAAATGGAATATGATGGTAAAAGTCCTCTTGGCTTATAGATATAGGGTAAATTGGAACCAATAAAACCTACTCGTACGCAAAAAGTCCCTGGTTTAGGATATGATGCACAAAAAGATAAGACCTTGAGTATTGCATGTACTTCAAGTAAGGAAGTACAGTCCTTTAATACTACACAGACAAACGTGGAAAGTACCATCGATGACTTTATTGACATTTATTACTATGATAGTATCCCTAACCCTGAACCAGATCATAATATTTATACCCTTAAATCCATTCTAAATATTGATTCAAGTCATGACCCTTTACCCTTGGTTCACCCAAAACTCATCGATTTGGATCAGAAGGGACTGCCACAACTAGATGTATTTCAAAATGATGAGGCAATCATAAATTTTTTGGGAGTATGAGAAGATACACCTCTTGAGGATCATAAAGCAGGTTTTACCATAGAAATCAATAGTGTAGCTTACTTTGGGGAGGGTGCCAAGCCTTTCAATCACAAAATTATTGAAAATATAAATAGATCTTCTCGTGAAAACCACTCCGTGATGCTATTAGACCCAAAAAAAGTAAAAAAAAAGGATGTATCCAAGGGTGAAAAACTCTTTGAGGCACCTAAGTATGGAAGGCTTGACACACTTCCCTTTGCACTCTACCATGAAAAATCCTCTATGTTGGTGGAGAAGACTATACTAGCAAATCTGGGTACAAAAGAAAAACCAAAGATAATTCATCTAACAAAATCACTAACACCAAAAGAGAGAATAAAGCATATATAGTTTTACAAGGAAAGACAAGTCAAATTTGCATGGTCCTATGTAGATATGCTGGGACCTGATCTAGATCTAATAATGCATCACTTGTCTTTGCCACAGGGGGCAAGACCTGTTAAACAAAAGTTGAGAAAAATGCACCTGCATGTTGCTCTATTTGTAAATGGTGAATTACAAAAGTTGCTAGATGTGGGATTTATAAGACCTATTGACTATGTTGATTGGATTTCAAATTTAGTACCAGTTTAAAAACCTGATGGGGGCATTTGGGTTTGCACAGATTTTAGAGATTTAAACAAAGCTTGTCCTAAGGATGACTTCCCACTTCAAAACATTGAAATGATAGTTGATTTAACAAAAGGACATGAAATTTTATCCCTAATGGATGGTTTCTCAAGATACA
This sequence comes from Sequoiadendron giganteum, assembly GCA_007115665.2. Classification (NCBI taxonomy): domain Eukaryota; kingdom Viridiplantae; phylum Streptophyta; class Pinopsida; order Cupressales; family Cupressaceae; genus Sequoiadendron; species Sequoiadendron giganteum. The sequence continues at coordinate 104,323,315 of CM021101.1, forward strand.
ATCAAATTAAAATTGCTCTTGAAGATCAAATTAAGACAACCTTCACTTGTCCTTGGGTAACTTTCTGTTGGAATGTCATTCCCTTCGGCTTGAAGAATGTTGAAGCTACCGACCAATGTGCAATGACAACTATCTTTCATGACATGATGCATACCTATTTGGAAGACTATGTAGATGATGTTTTTGGGAAAATCCCACACTAGAGAGGGACATCTAAAGGTCATGGACAAAATTTTCACAAGATTAGAACAATACAAGGTCCAGTTGAATCCAAAGAAATGTGCCTTCGGGGTAACCTCTAGGAAATTCCTTGGATACATTGTCTCATCTAAAGGAATTGAATCTAATCCTACAAAAATAAAGGCTATACTTGAAATGCCTCCTCCTAAGAATATCAATTAGTTGTGATCATTCTAGGGAAAAATTTAATATATCTATCATTTTATAGCACAACTTGCAGATAAATGTCAACCATTTCAACACTTGTTACACAAGAATGTTCCATTCAGATGGGATGACAAGTGTGAACAATATTTTTAGAAAATAAAAGAATATCTTATGACACCACCAGTATTAGTACCTCTTATAGATGACAATCCTTTACTTTTGTATATATCTACAATTACCACAACATTGGGGCCAATTTTGGCACAACATGACTTTAAAGGAAAGGAACACACAATCTATTACATTATTCATAATCTAGTGGGATATGAGCTCAATTATAGTTCTATTGAAAGAGTGTACCTTGCCATAGTTTTCACTCCACAAAAGGTACGACATTACATTCTTACACACTAGACAAAGCTTATCACAAAAATTGATCCTCTTAAGTACATCTTGACCAAAGCAATACTCATAGGACGGTTGGCTAAATGGGAAATGATTCTTAGTGAGTTTGATATTGAGTACATAGAAAGAAAAGAAATTAAAGGATAAGCTAGATAAAAAATCAACTCGTCGGTGATCCTGTGACAAATAATCATCCTCTTATTATAGAGTTCCCTGATGAATCAATGTTCAACATGGAATCTACACATCTTTGGAATTTATATTTTGATGGCTCCTTCACACAAGGTGCTTTTGGCACTGGCATTCTCTTTGTCACACCGCAAGGGGATTGTATACCTAAAGCTTATAAGATACAGTTTCCATGTACCAACAATATTGCAGAATATGAGGCATTACTTTCTGGGATCCACATCATTGTGCAATGGAAAATCCTTAAGTTGTGTGTTCTTGGTGACTCTCCACTAGTGATCAGACAAGTTAATGATGACTATAAAACAAAAGATGAAAAATTGATGCCTTATAAAAGAATGGTGGATGATTTCAAGGCCTATTTCACATCAATTTCCTTTGAGTAGATCCCCTAAGATAATAACAAAGCTGCAAATGCAATGACAACAACTGGTTCACTTATGGAAATGCCGAGCAATGCTACTTACTATGAGTTCTTGGTAGAACCTCTTTTAGAACCCGATTACAATGTACCACAATCTGAAATGATCTATCTTATTTTTGGTCCTAAGTCCCAATGGTATGGGGATATTTATACCTATCTTCAGGATAAAACCTTGCCATCTGACCTATCGAATAAATCTCATAAAACCTATATTTATCAAGCCTCCCATTATGTAATCCTAGTTGACACCCTTTACCAATGAGGTCTCGATGGTACTTTACTTAGATGTCTTGAGCATGATGAGGTCAAAACTACTTTACAAGAAGTACATGAAGGTATATGTGGGGCACATTCTAGTGGTCCTACCTTAGCCAAGAAAATATTATGTATGGGTTATTATTGGCCCACAATGGAAAAGGATGCTTATCAGTTTTATAAAAAATGCAAGCAGTGTAGAAAACATGCACACTTGATACATGCCTTTGCACAAGAATTGTAGTCTCTTGCTACACCATGGCCCTTTTATCAGTGGGGACTCGATCACATGGGAAATATCCATCCACCTTCATCCAATGGTCATAATTTAATTCTTGTTGCCATAGACTATTTCATGAAATGGATTGAAGCTATTCCTCTCACTCATATCATTGGAAGACAAATAGCCACTTTCATACAGAACTATATCATCTATCGTTATGGTGTTCCTTTATCCACTATCACAAATAAAGGTCATCCATTCAAAAATCAATATGTTCATGAGATCTATGAGAAATTCCATATACAACATCATTTTTCGACACCTTACTATCCCAAAGTAAAATGGCTAGGTTGAGGCCTCTAACAAGACTATTCTCAAAATTCTTAAAAATACAGTCAATGAAGCTGGTCAAGATTGGCCTGTTCAACTTAATCCTTCCTTGTAGGCTTACTGCACAAGTATCTACACTCCCATAGGTGCTACTCCATATGCCATTGTCTATGGATTTGAATCCATCATTTCCATCAAGTTTGAGTTAACTTCCTTGCATGTCTCCTTGCACAATCAAATCGGTGATGAAGAATACTAAGTTTCATGTTTGAAGGAATTGGAATTGTTGGATGAACAAAGACAAACTAATTTCAATCATCTTAGAGCATACTAGCAACAGATATGCTAAAGTTATAACCAGAAAGTGAAACCACATACATTTGAGATTGGGGATCTTATCCTTCGTGGAAATCCTTGCAATCAACAAGACAAAAAATAAGGGTAAATTTGAGCCTAGCTAGTTGGGTCCATACATTATCACTGTTGTGTATGGATCTAGGGCAAACCAATTATCTACTCCAGAAGATGAATTTATCAATGATCCCATCAATATTATGCACATCCGTAGGTTTTATACCTGAGTACTTTAGAGGGTACACTCTTTTAAAGTCTTGAAAAAATATACAAAACAAAAACCAAAAATAAAAAAAATAAAAAAAGTATAGAGAAATCAACTTGTTCAATGGTATAAACCACTTTAGTGGCACCTTGAGCAAGTACCATGGTGAAAAACAAGAAATCAACGTCATATGTAGAGGCTTTTCTTCTCTTTTCTTTGGAGCTCTACTTGATCTTTTCATCCCATTTTCATTCACCCTCCACTTCAAAATAGCCTTTTCAAACTCACCATGGCTTGTGAATTGTTTGACATTCCCCTTGCTTAGTCGCTTCACCATGCTTTCTAGGTTGATCCTATCCCTCACTGGGGAATTTCCTCAACCTTAGCTATGGGTTTGGATATTGAACATGTCGCGGTTAGAGAAACTACCCCTTTGTCTGTATTCTCACTTGTAAATCATCTCTTTTTGCCATAAAAATCCATAAAAATCATAAAATGTCTTGAAAAATCCATAAAAAAGATAAAATATCCAAAAAAAATCCAAAAAAATCAAATAGCTACAAAAATTCAAAATAGTGACACTTTTAGATCACCATGCAACTTTGAACTTCAACAAAATCAAAACACACCACGATTGACAATCAAACGGACATTGCAGGATACCTATCAACTCACCTTTCAAATCCAACTAAATGCATAAACTATGACAAGAATCAAATCTACATGGAAGTATGATGTTTGTTTGTTTTTCAATCTTTTGATTGATTTATGATTTTATGTTTGGTGGCATATCTTTTAGCTTCTCGAGGATTTCTTCAACTAGAGAGGTGATGATGGGGAATGTTCACTTGTTTGTTGTCTATGGACTGTTTCTTATTCACAAGATGACTCATCTTAGGAAATGGTTGTGTAAAATCATCGAGGACCTATGAGTCTACTATGGATGAGAGCATTCCTTATTTGATAGTGTCTTACATGCAATAAGTATTCAGGCCATCTAAGGACCTTATACGTAGATGCTTATACTTGATTACTAAATAAAAACACAAACAATATTCAGGCCGTCTAGCAGTTCATGTTATCTAGACACTTATACTAATTTGTGACATAATCAACTGAATGATGATATAAGCACTTAAAAAGCACAAGAATTATCATCGCCTTGCATTCTCCCTTTCATCAATCATTTCTTTCATTATCTTTCCCCCTCATTTTTATCATCATTTTTATCATCTCCCTTGTCATAGAAAAATTCAATCAATTATTGTATCCAACTGATGTATGTCTCTTGAATCAAATCTCAAATCATTAAAATTGCTTCTCAAAATCTCATAACCCCCTAATCAATCAATCAATAAGTGTATCAAATTTTCTTGCACAAGCATCAATCTCAATCAACTTAATCAAATCAATCAGCTTAATCAGCTCACGAACCTAACTATACTGATCATTTCCATCAATTATTTAGTTGCACCCATCAATTGTGCATTTCCATCAAATGTACATCACCACTTAATCACTTGCGCAATATCAATCATCTAATCATTTTCTTGTAATCTATCAAGAGATCAATCTTGTTACAATCTGTTCGGTTAATCTCTTGAGGGGGCATATCATATTCATCATTATCCTTATTAGGGTATCTTTGGGAATGTATCAGTTGATCACTTTTTCTTTGAAATAATGCAACAAGTTGCATTGTCTCAAAGAGGGGAAACATGTAGACACATAAATTTCCTAGATAATAATATAAAAAGTTTTATCAATATGTGGATCCAATATTAATACCATTATCCATTCTATATATAATTTATCTCATATTCATATTTCATGCATAACCATTTTATAAATATTTATCCATCTCATTAAATCATTTATAAATCTATAATCATTAAAATATTATTTATCCATGTTTATAAACTCCATTTGCATATTTTATTAAAACACATTTGTATATTCATAAATCCATTCATATATTTATCCATTTCATTTATTCACCATTTTGCATGCATTTCTCCATTTCAATCATTTATCCCACTTTCACTCTAATATTGGATCCACCCTTGAGGAGATCTATTTAAACCTCGCCCTCTCTCATTTTTGGATCATCTAACATCCACTGATCATGCATTTAGTTAATCCATTGCATCCAGTATCCATTTAATCTTAGTTTATTTTCATGTCAACATTCTAGTTTATCATGTTTTCTGTTTGTATTTCATATCATTCGTATTCAATCTTCTAATCTCCATTCACTAGAGCCTCTTGTGCATAGTGCTCTGAGAGCAAGTTTATTCAATAACATAGGATCTTGGATGATAGGATGGAAATGGAGACATAAATCCATTTGGTTGTATGCGTGTTTAGTTAGTTTATTTGTTTTTGAATATGTATGTGTTTGGTAGGTACTCTATTGTTTGATGTTGGAACAAATCTGAATCTTCAGATTTAGATTCACATTTCCATCATGAACAGCTTCAACAAGCTTAGGTTCATTTTCCCACCAATCCTTGACTTGACTCAACTCAATCTAGTCAAATACTCTATTCACACATAGACTCAACAAATTGAGTGACAATGCAAACTAAATATACCACCTTTCTTAATTATGAAGAAAATGGTTAAATGATAATACACATATTCATATATAATGGGTAAAATATCTAGCTATTGTATTATATTTCCACAAGTCCATACAAATTTAATACATTCTAACAAGAATAAAGGATCACTCAATTTAATTCAACCCCTTAAACATGGTTATAATTCAAGTGCTTCTAACTAATTTTATCTCTCTTCTTAATTGAGGTCCTTACTTATGGACTTTATTCTAGTCATTGCTGTGATAGTTTGTTGAATTCACCTTATCAACATATACTCTAATTAAAAGGTGATAATAATGGCTTCAACCTAGGCAATTAAGCATGCAACTAAATGAACATATGAGCGACAATTTGGAAGGAAATGCAAATATTAATCATTTTAAGATTTAACTTGATAACATGTTTTAATGTATTTTATAATTGTACTAAGACAAGTCAAAGCTTAATCTCCACCAAATCATACCCAAAATTTAGCACTCTCCAAGATGAATTATAACATTCTAGAATTCAAACTTCATGTGAATACTGAAGTCAAAGTAATAAAATATTACAAATTGTTACTTACTATATCTACATATCAAATTGAAGATTTCATGAATGGTTTAACAGTTCTGAAGCTTCGCATGTTCACATTTCTTCTATTATTAGCAACATGTATTAGTATTTTGTATCTAGAATCTGGTAGAGACACTCAAAAGAGTGTTCGAACAACTCAATGTTGTTTGGCTTAACATCACTTCTAAGTTAACACTAAGAGCTCTGTTCTTGAAACATGGGTAGTTTAGGATGAAAGCCTTGAATGGTGCTAATTGTGTTCACAATGAAGAAATATTTCTCGATCTGAATATCGAGAATTTACTAGATATTATTCTTGAAAACTATATTTGGGATTTCACCCGCCTTGGAAGACATGATATAGATTTGGAAATATGCCCATATGACAAAAAGAGAAGCGACTAGATTCAATTTAGGTGAGTAGATAATCAAACACAGTCAGGATCTATGACATAGTATCTATCCAAAAAAAGTTACAAAAGATGCAAGAAGCCATAAGAAATTTGGTCTCATGGTGAAGTGCATTGAAACTAAGAAGAGGTATTTGTTGCACCCCATTGAGCAGCAATGAATTTAAGGAATACTTGACACTGATTGCTAATAAGAGACATGGATATTTCAAGTGGGTGAGAAGGAGTATTTTGGAGGAATCATAAGTATACCTCTGATTGACCAAGGTGTTGGTGAGTGGTCTACGAAATGCATTCACATTTGAGAAACTCTAGTTCAAATTCCAAATAATGCTTAGAAGGCTTGCAAGTGAGATTATTTGAAGACCTCTTAATATGTCTTCCTGCTCGGAGACACACATGCTTTCAATCTGGTTATCAACCAAGCTCAACACCCCTACATGTTAATAGCCATATTATCAATCTAAGAAAGGAAAGGCAACCTAGAAAATAGAAATATCACCTATTTAGGGATAAGCAGGAAAGTGCATGGCCTCAGGAGTCATGAGCTCGACCTGCACAAAAGTTTGGAGATATTGCACTAATCTGAAAATCCCTCACCATCTCATGCCTTCAATGGGATTGAATGTGAACCAGAGTTTAGCATAGACATTTAATAGCAACCCACCCCTAAAGTTTCTAGATGATGCTAAGTTTTGAAGGAAAACATTATTTTTCCTCTATGTGTAGCTTAGCCAAGATCGGGAAGAAACAAGTTAGTGCACAGCATGTACAAGATTCTCTTGTATTATGATCTATTACAATGATACACATAATGGATGATATCTATTTAGTTATGAACCTTCAAAACGTTTCAATCCCCAATGGAGATGAACATATTCAAGTATGCCTAGCTTTTATTACCACCAAACGAGACTAAAAGAAATAATCTCAAGGTTTAGCAACAGATCCATCATAAACAAACATCAATCTATACACAAAGAAACAACCTTGAATTATTTTTGTTTAACTAAAACATGGAAATGGCTTACAGCAAGGTCTACACATTTGAGTCAAACTCTCTCCCTCTTGCTTATAGTTGAAGGCTCCAACACCAATCAAAAGGTATTTTCTAAATCCCAAACACAAATAACATGCATAGAGCTACTACTCTATTTCCCAATCAATTGGGAATACCAAAACAAAATGCAGAATAACAAAAAAAATTGATTGAGACACACAACTATGAATGCAAAATTTTTGTTTGTTCTATTAACTTAGAAAATAACATTTATAAAATGATTTCTAGACTTGAAACTAAAAACTACTTTGACAACAATCTGGAGTTGCACACACACACTTCCAACAATTTGGAGCTTCTCAAAGCTCTCTCTCTTCTTCCTATTCATCTGGAGCGATATGCTACTCCCTGCACACACAGAACAATCCAGGGCTATCTGGAGCTATCTTCTACTCCCTACACACACTCTTCATCTGAAGCTATATGTTGCTCCTTCCACACACTCAAAAAATTCTCTATTGTTGCTACTGAAACTTCTCCTTCTTTCAAAAAACTTGCAACTCACTAACTAACTTCTTTCATTCCTTCTTTTTGTCTATTCAAATATTCTTCCAAAAAATCCCCTCTCAAAATTCAAATTTACCTAACATAATAAATTTTGGAGTCATGGGCAGAATAGGGATGAAGATCCCAAGAAAAATTGTCATTGAAAGGAGCCTCCTGACAGGTAGGTGAAACAAGGGAGTTGACATGAGAAAGGCTCAATAGAAAATTAAATATTTCCAACACTCCTCCTTTGACTGAGCTATCAAACAACATCATTCTTCACAAAAATCAACAACACCTAAATTTTTTCTTTGGTGTTCAAAGCAATCTCTGCTCAATGGTTTGGTAAATTTTTTTGCAAGCTACTACTCAAACCTACAAATTTCATTTTGATTTCACCCTTCTCAACTAATTCTCTTATAAATTGATACCTGATTTCAATGTGCTTGATTCTTCCATGAAAAATTGGATTCCTTGTCAAAGCTATTGATGAAACATTTTCACAAAATATAGTTGTTCCATCCTTTTATTCTTCCTTCAAATTTGCTAAGGTCCTCCTTAGCCAAATAGCTTGGCATGCTGCTACATTTGCTGCTATATACTCAATATCAGTTGTAGATAGGGAAACTATGGGTTATTTCTTAGAACCCCATGAAATAACTCTTGATCCCAAGTGAAACACATATACAAATGTTCTCTTTCTATCATCCACACTTCCTGTCCAATCACAATTCGGGTAACCAACAAGCCCAAAATTATTTGTTGCACTATAAAAAATGTCATATCCTTTGGTTCCATTCACATACCTCAGGATTCTTTTACCTGCTTGCCAATGTGACTCTTTTGGAGTCTCCATAAATCTCGAAATTAGACTTACACTCTGCATTATATCAAGCCTAGCTATTGTTAAATACATCAAACTTCTAACCAAACTTTTATACATGGCCAAATTCACATTGTTTCTACAATATTCCTTGCTAAATTTCAAACCTATGGTTGTTGGTGTTGGGGAAGGCTTGCTATCTTGCATCTTAAACCTCTTCAAAATATTTGTTGCATACTTTGCTTGAGAGATAAATATACCGTCATGCATTTGTTTTACTTCTATGCCTAGAAAATACCTTAAGAGACCTAAGTCTATGATTTCAAATTCTCTTTTCATGGCCTCTTTAAAATCAGCAATGAGGAAATTATCATCTCCAGTGAAAACTAAATCATCTACATACAAGACAATAATTAAAATCTTACCATCAATTTCCTTGATGTAAAGTGTGGGCTCACCATCGCTTTTGCTATATCCATTTCTCAACAAATATGAGTCAATCTTGTTGTAGCATGTCTTTGGTGCTTGCTTGAACCCATAAAGAACTTTCTTCAGCTTATATATGTTGTTTTCTTGACCCGAAACTTCATAACCAGGTGGTTTCTCCACATACACTTCCTCTTTCAAGACCCCATTCAAGAAGGTGGATTTCACATCCATTTGATACAACTTTCAATTGTGTTGGGGTGCAATTTCTATGATTTTCCACACGATTTCCATCCTTGCAACTGGAGCATATGTCTCATCATAATCTCTCCCAAACTGTTGTTTGTATCCCTTGACAACTAATCTTTCCTTATGCCTCTCTATTCTTCTATCGACATTGCTTTTGGTCTTATAGACCCATTTCACTCCAATTACTTGCTTGTTGGGAGGAAAATAAGTTATCTCCCATGTTCTATTCCTCTCTATTGCATCTATCTCCTCATCTATAGCTTCACACCATTTCTTTTCTTTCACAACATCCTCACAATAATTTGGATCACTATGAGAAAATAATACAAAATTCATGCTTTCATCAAATTCTTCATCATAACTTTCATTTTGGTAGATATCCCTTAGACTCTTGGTCTTTCTTGGCATTAGGGAGGTGAGAGTGGGGTTTGAATTCTCACTACTACTGTTGCTTTGTTGATCAGACCCTATCTGTGCATTGATCTGGATAAGTCCAGAGCTATTTGGAGCTATTGGGGGCTCCATAACATCACCTTGATACACTTCATACTCTTTTTCTTCATCAAACAAAACTCTTGGGAGTGGTACAAAGTTATTAGGATCTATCTGACCATCCCATGACTCATCCTCTAGGAATTCCACATCTCTACTAATAACTATTTTCTTGGTGACTAGGCTATACAACCTATAGGCTTTGGTATCTTCACTATAGCCCATGAAGATGCACTTCTAACCCTTGTCATCCAAATTTTTCCTCTTTTCTTTTGGAACAAGTTCATATGCCACACACCTGAACACTCTCAAGTGCTCAACCACCCACTTGCATTTTGCCCATGCCTCTTGTGGAATCTTGTCACAAACTACATTTGCAGGATTTCTATTTATCAAATATATTGTTGCTGCTATAGGTTCACCCCAAAAAGCATTTGGAAGTCTCTTGTCTTTAAGCATACTTCTTTTCATCTCCACAATGGTTTTGTTTTTCATCTCAGCCACTCCATTTTTCTATGGAGTATAGGCTACTATTAGCTCCTTCCTAATGCCATGGTTCTTGCAAAAATTCAAAAATTGATTGGAGGTATTCTCTCCCCCTCTATCTGACATTAGGACCTTGATGAAATGTCCACTCTCCTTTTCATCTCGGGCCTTAAACACTTTAAACTTGTCAAATGCTTCAGATTTATGTTGTAAAAAATAAACCCATGTCTTACGGTTGTAGTCATTTATGATCATAAAATATTAGCTCTTACCAATAGGAATTATTTGCATAGGGCTACACAAATCAATGTGCACTAGTTCCAATGGTCCTCTTTCCCTTCTAGAATTTCTTGATTGAAAGGGTTGTCTATGTTGCTTGTCTAAAATGCAGGCTTCAAATCTACCACTAGACTCTACTAAGGTTGGTAAACCTCCAACCATTCCCTTCTTTGACAAAATATTTAAACTAGCATAGCCTAAGTGTCCATACCTGAGATGCCAAAGCTTGGAGGGGTCTTGAATAACTGTCTTGAAGGCTGCTTGTTGTTGTACTTCTGTACATTTTCCATGCCTGGGGGTTGCAGTTGCAAATTGAGCTAAGAAACACCTCTCTAATCTCAAGGGAAACATTCTATTCTTTGTCATTGGCACTGCTGCAATTATTTTCTTGCTTCCATCCTTCTCATAAATGATGCATTCACTCTTTATCATCAACACTTTGTATCCTTTTTGGATCATTTTTCCAATACTCATGATATTATTCTTTATACCAGGGGAAAAATATACATTGTCAATCTCCTTCTTCTCACCTTGCTTGGTTTGAAACACAATAGACCCTTTTCCCACAGCTGGAACTATTTGATTTTTCCCATTTTTATTTCAGACTTGACATTTTTATCAATGAAAGAAAATAAACTCTCATTACCACTCATGTGGTTGCTACATCCACTATCTAAAAACCATACTTCATCACTACCTTGTTCAACAATGTTTCACATGATGAAGGCCTTTTGTTGATTACTTTTAGCCACTTTTTTATCAGCCACATTTGCACTTTGCTTGGATTGATCACGTTGCCTTTTCCAGCACTCACTTTTTTAATGACCAAACTTATGGAAATAATAACATTAAAAATTTCTCTCGTTATACTTTTGAATCGAGTTGTTGTTCTTCTTGGATTCTCCAGAGCTGGATTGATAACTGCTTGCTCTCTCTTGGTTGTGTGCTCATCCTGAGTTATCTTATCCAACACTTCCACATCTTGATTTGCCTCTACCTCTACCTCTTGAGCTTCATTTATAGTATTTTCTACCTCTCCCCTTTCCTCTTGTGTTGGCTTGAGCTTTGAAAGCTTGCTCATGGGAATAATTTGCAGACCTGTTTAGGTGATGCTCATGGGTTTGCAGAGAACCCATCAACTCATCAAGGGTCAATGTTGAGAGGTCCTTTGTGTTTTGAATGGAAATCAGTACTGTATCAAACTTTGAGGGTAGAATTTTGATGATTTTCTCTATAATCGTATGCTATTCCATGGCTTCTCAATTCATCCTCAATCAATTTATCGAACTAGAGATTCTTGTGTGAAAGTTTGAGATAGACTAAATATCCTTCATTTGGAGAGTCTCAAAATCTCTTCGAAGCATCTAGAGCTTCACTAATCTGACTTTATCAGTCCCTTTGTAACTAGTTTGGAGGATTTCCCAAGATTCCTTTGCATAGTTAGATGCTACTATTTTGGAAAAAATGGCCTTTGTCAAGGCTGCTTCAATCAGACTCAATGCTTTTACATCTTTCCTCCTTGTCTCCTTCAATTGGGTCTTTTGATTGTTTGTGAGGGCTGCATACGCTACTAGATCATTCACATCATTGAACCCACCAATCACAAAAATCCCACAAATCATTTGCAACCGTTATGGTATTCATTTTCTTTTCCCAACACATCATAGTTTTGTCCATTGAATGGTGGTGGTTGCTATCAACTCTTACTCTCTTCTCTAGCCATGTCTCCAACAAAAAAAACTTTAAACTTCCAAAAAATAAATGCCCAACTCACTCAAAACTTAGGGATTTTTGGCTTTGATACCAATCTAAAGGGATTTTGTAAATCCCAAACACAAATAAAATACACAAAGATGTTGCTTTGTTTCCAAATCAATTGGGAATACCAAAATAAAATGCGGAATAAGAAAAAAAATTGATTGAGACACACAACTGGGCATGCAAAATTTTTGTTTGTTCTATTAACTCAAAAAAAAAAAATTACAAAATGATTTCTAAACTTGAAACTACAAACTAGTTTGACAGAAATCTAGAGCTTCTTAGAGCTCTCTCTCTTCTTTCGATTCATCTGGAGGTATCTGTTGCTCCCTTCACACACAAAACAATATGGGGCTATCTAGAGCTATTTGTTGCTCCCTCCACACACCCTTCGTTTGGAGATATCTACTACTCCCTGCACACACTCAAAACATTCTCTGATTTTTCTGCTGCAACTTCTCCTTCTTGCAAAAAACTTGCAACTCACTAACTGACTTCTTTCACTCCTTTTTGTCTATTCAAATTTACCTAACACAATAAATTTTGGAGTCAAGGGAAGAATAGGGATGAATATCCCAAGAAAACTTGTTGTTGAAAGGAGCCTCCTGACAAGTAGGTTAAACAAGGGAGTTGATGTGAGAAAGGCTTAGTTAGAAAATTAAATATTTCCAACAATAGTATGACCATAAGCATCTACCCAGGACACTGCATAGGCCAATATTTTCAATATGGTCTAACCACCCAAAGAGGATTCCACTCACCATGTAATATACACATACCTTCTCGTTTCTGTGAATACAAAATTCTTCCAAAGGTAAAGTTATCTATTCTGACTTGAAACTGAAAGAACTTGAATAACAAGAGAGGACAGGTAAGTTTTTAAATGCTTATATCTATATATAAATGATTTTTTTCCAACAAAAAATGCTTACTATTTAAATGCATATATATATATATACAACAAGTAACAAATGCATACAAAAAATTACAACACATTCATGCAATGAATATGACACATTTATGCACATGAATGCACTCACCCCGTTACCTTATGCAGTGTAAATGCATTTCATGCACAAAAAAATTAATTTTATTCCAAAATAATTCATTTATTTCTAATTTAAAATTCAATCTAAAATTAGATTTTTAATTATTTGTGTGTTCGATCTTTTATATTCAAATTTATTCATATTATAGTACTAACAAGCTAAACTAAGCTCTTTAATTTTTTATTGGAAAATCGAAAAAGATATTTTATTTATTTTTAATTATCTTTCCCAATGCAAGGGTGAAATGTGACAAAACCACAATCAACTTCAACTGAAGGTAGATACCATCCTTATCAACATACTTCTAGAACCGCAAGACTAGAAACCAAACTACAGAGAAATGTAGAGAAAAACCATTTCTCCCAGACAACATTGCAACATAGTTCACACGTTGGTGAACATAACTTCCTCTGTACAATTATTTAGACCAATAAGTTCTAGATATAACACCTATGAACACCTCTTATAACCATATCTAAACCACATAAAAATATCTTCAACACCTAAGAAATGTGGAACAAAAAAAAAAACACCACTCCGTATGCCAAAACACCTCTACAACATACTGTTTCCTCTTTTATTCAAATTTTCTCAAAAGCACTTAGAAACCAAGCACCAAAATTACATTCTCATCATCTTCACCAAACCAACTACAACATAACTCAATCAAACAACATCCATAAATAAAAACTTATCAAAAGCAACACTAGAGGTTGACACTAGTAATACTTACTATTGGAAACATAATGAAACTAATCAAAGCATCATCACAACTTATCAATCATCACCATTTGACATCAATGACAACAAAAACATAATCTTGTTTCCATAAATGACAACACCAACTACTCATACTTGCAACATCTTTCGAGCATATCACCCAACTCTTCAATGACACATATCTATACCATTATACCATCTAAAATCATTAAAATTGCACTCATATATCCTGAACTTATTGATTGGGACCAACATGGACCTCTAGTTCTTGATAATTTTAAAATGATGAAGAAATTGCTGAACTTAAGGGAGTTTAAGAACATATACCTATAGGGGATGACAAAGGAAAATTTGAAATTAAATTACACAATGGTGCTTAATTTGGGGAATAAATCTCATGCCTTATTCATAAAAATAAAAAATAAAAGAATAAAAAATAACAACCCCTTAGTGAAATCCCCAGTTAGGCACTTCTGGATCATGAAAAAGTAAAAATAAAAGATGTATCTTGTATGAAAGCCTTGTTGGAAACTTGCAACCATTTAAAGAAAATTTCCACATAACCCAAAAGAGAAATCTATGCAACAAAGTATTCAGAATCCACATGCAAGAGAATAGACAACATACCCATGAAAATATGACACAAGACATACCCTAGGAAAAACCTCAAGAGGGAAAAAACCCAGCTTTCAAAAGCATCCATCTCTCATGTATTATATATTCAGCAATAAAGATCACAATACATGAGAGATGGATGCTTTTGGAAGCTGGGTTTTTTCCCTCTTGAGGATTTTCCCAGGGTATATCTTGTGTCATATTTTCATGGGTATGTTGTCTATTCTCTTGCATGTGGATTCTGAATACTTTGTTACATAGATTTGTCTTTTGGGTTATGTGGAAATTGTCTTTAAATGGTTGCAAGTTTTCAACATTTGGTATCAAAGCTAACGGTTGAAGTAGAGTTTGGGACACCTTTCTCTTAAAAGTTTGAAGGATTTTTGGTTGTAGTGGGAGATTTTACTATTGTGATATTGCTGATTTTGGAAAATAATTTTGTTGCAATGACTTCTAATTCTTGTCTAAATATTGAAAAATTAAATGGATCTAGTTATGAGATGTGGAAACTAAAAATGGAGGATCTCCTTGAAGAGAGAGGTCAGTGGTTAGTTGATTGTAATGATAAAAATCCATCCACAATGATGTTAGATGAGGATTGGGCTAAGCTTGATAAGAAGGCAAGAGGGACCATAAGATTATGTCTTGTTGATGTTGTTTTTTTGAATGTTTTAGATGAAACTACCACATGTATAAATTATGGAAGAGAATAGGTGATATTTATCAAACCAAAAGTATTACAAATAAATTGTATCTGAAAAGATAGTTGTATTCTTTAAAGATGAAAGATGATTTTGTTGCAAATCATTTGGATATTTTAATTTGATTATAAGTCAGTTAGCATCTGTAGATGTAAATCTAGAAGATAAAGATAAATGCATTTTGTTACTTTGTTCGTTACCAGAGTCTTTGGAAAATCTAATTGTTGCTATCAGTGGTAGTGGTGCAAATCCGAAGATGGAAAATATAATTCCTACTCTGCCATCAGAGGAGATGAGGAAGAAGTCTAAAGAGGAAATCCAAGATGCCTTGTTTGTAAAAGGTAGACCTTTGAAAAAGGAACCTAAGGGAGACAAGGAAGGGAAGGGTAAGACAGAAGGATGAAGTAAGGTAAAGTGTTGGAATTGTGGGAAACCAGGACATGTGAAGAAGGATTGTAAGAACAAGAAAAAGAGTTTCGATTCTTCTACAGAGGAATCCTCAGATGATATTGGCGATGACTCTTTGCTTGATGTTAAAGAGGGATCTTCATGAAGAGGATGGTAGTCATGATGCAATGCGTAGCTCATACCATGGCTCGGTGGGAGTTTTTGGTAGTGACGTGGCTGAATCATTGGTAAGGTTATCTTCATGTGATTGGGGATATGTTTTTTCTTGGTTTAGAGTGGTTGTTATTATGCCATGGTTTACTATTGATACACGTTTAGATTTTGCATGGTACTTATTCTCTTGAGATTGGGATGTTTATGTATGCTATGATACATGTGATCTCCTTGTAGGAGATGGTTAGATCATGGATGTCATGTTTATGTTTCTAATTCATGATTGGAGCTTTTACATTGATCGTAGTAGTTCTGTTTGTATTGAGTACATTAATCATTTGCTTGATTACTTCATGATAGTGTTGTGTTGCATTTGGAGTTTGGAATGGATTGGTTGGTTATAGGTCCTCATAGATACTTGGAGAAATAGGTGAGGCTTGACTTCTCTTATGGTATGAGATATATGTTGGAATGGTTACTTGTAAGAAAATATTTTTCAATAGTAAAGACCGGGGAGTCGACACCTTGGTTGGACGTGATTTCAACACACTTGACAGTTGTTTATTTGAAAGGTATTTTCCCATTATATCTTTCAGATGTGTTATGTTTCATGCTTTGATTTCTCATGGGGTTGAGTTGATTCATGGTTGATTATGGAGACTCATTTAAGGATGGTTTAGCATGATTTATATGTTTTATCTTTCAAAGACATGGATCTTGAGTTATGGATAATTAGTTTTGGAGGATTCATTTTGAGGGATGTTATGACATGGTTTATGGGATGATTTCCAGTTATGGGGATGGTTACCTTGAGTTTAATCTTCTTGGTTTAGGGATCATGGTTATACTTTTCCTTTTGGGAGCTCTTGTTACATTTGAGTTCTTTGATTGTGTGAGGGCCTTTGGTTGATCTTCATGAGGATATTGTTATCATGATGTCATGAATATCTTGGTTACATGTTTTAGTAGGAGTTTTTTGACAGTGATGGTTTGATGTTTATCTTGTTGCCATGTATATCTCGGTAAAACAATTCAGTTGTAGCTTTGGTAGGATATTGTTATCTTCATGAAATTTGGAGAGGGTGAATTTTTTTTTGATTTTGAGTATTAATCATTTGCTTGGAGCTTCATGATTATGAAGGTTGCATTTGAAGTTGGCATGGATTGATTGGTGAGTGCTCATGGATACTATAAAGACTTGGGAAAGGTATTGATTGAGAAAGTTGACACTTTGATCAATGTTGCAGATTAGTTCTCTTGGTGCAGGAAGGCCATTGCCCTTGAGTCCTTTACTTGATTTACATTAATGATACCTTATTTAGAATAATTGCAATGTCTAATGTCAAGTGGGAGAATGTTGGGAATAGGATGCCATTAATTGCATTCTAAAAATATTTCATGTATCTCCTAAGTCCTTGGAATGTGTTCCACAACACTAGGATTAGGAAGAGATTAATTTTGGAATGAAATAAACATTTAATTTGATATTTGTAGTTATTCCTAAATAATAGGATCATGTGGGGACATCTTGGGAGAGCTCCTACAAAATAGGAGCACATGGGCACCTACATGTGAGGTGGGATCCACCTTGGTTCAATTATCTAGTTGGTGAATTGAGTACACTTCAGAAATGCATCCTAGGTTCCTACAAAATAGGAATTTTTATTTATGCATGTTGAGTACCTATAAAATAGGGATTGATGTTTGTGAGGTTCAGCTCATTTCATTTCAGTTTAGTTTATTTTAGTTTAGTTTAGTTTAGTTTAGTTATGGTTTAGTTATCTTTAGTTGCATGTTGTTACATGTAGTTGACTTGAGTTGACTTGAGTTGCATGACAAATAAAAGGTGGATACTTTCAGTTAACAAGAGGAGATCAATCATGAATGATATTTGCATAAATGGTGGAGATATATGTTTCAGTTAACAAAGATTGACTTGGACCCACCTTGGGCACCCAAGTTGGCTTCTTGGAGTTAAAACTTTTGCATGATAAGATATTTTATAAGGCTGAGTTAAGTGGGCCCATTCTTGGGCGTCAACCTTGAGGAGAAACTTACAAGATATCTTCAAAAATTGATGGACTTGGTTTGACATTGTTTTTCACGGAAGAACTCTACTTGCAAAGAATAGGCGTAGGTTTTGTGAGATAATCTTTGTGCTTTGTAAATGTAAACTCTTTGGAGTTTACAAGGCTCCTTATTGTCTATATATTGCAGCAAGTTTAAGAGAGTTTTATTAGATTTTATTTGTAGGTTGTGAAAAAGAATTGTTGAAGGAAAAAGGAAGCATCTCAAGGAGAATTGAATCAGTATTATTGTAATATTATTGAAAGGTTAAATAATACAAGCCAGACCAATTTTGGTGGAGTTTTTTCCCGAAAGGGTTTCTCCACGTAAATGTTGTGTCCTTTCTATTATGTCTTATATTTCTTCTACAATATTCTATCTAGTTCTCTAAAGATAAAATTGATTTAAATAGAATAAATCATTGGCAAATAATTTATCTAAAAAAATAATCATCCACAAAGAATTTGTAACAAAGAACACTTATTTAGATCTTTAGTATAATAGTTTTACAAGTTTTAAAGCTACATAATTACCTTCATTTTCAACATTTCCAAGGTAATAGAAGATGGGGAACTTGATTCTATTCCCCATTATTAGGAAACATATACAATACTTGTTGAAGAAACTATCAAAATTTGTTGGTGTAGGTTTTCATTTCCCTAGTGGGTTAATTTATTTTCCCTTAGTTAGGTAGGTTTTTCCTACACTTAATTAAGATTTCTTAGGATAATAAAGTGATTTTATTACTAGGAGATAATTGTGTGGTGTCCCTTTCCTTAAAGGGTGGAACCACTTTCCACTTTTGGTGGCATTCTCCACTTTTGGTGGTTCATCTTCACTTTTTGTGGTTGATTCATATTGGTTGGATTTACCACCTACCTCCTCTCCTAAGTTCTATATAAAATCACTACCTATCTTGTATTTTCATACTCTTGCATCTTCTTGCAATATTTTGCATTATATTTTTTCAGCTCGAAAACTCTTAATGCAATACTGTCACATCGACATTGTGTAATCTCTTAGAGTCCTAGTTTGCATTGTTATATTTTTCTAGTCTATGTAACTTTGATTTTCTCTTTAAAATTTCCTTGGGTTATTCAATCTATTTCAGATTTCTAACAAAATTAACTTGGGAACAAAAGAAGAACCAAAGATCACCTTCATTGTTGTTGGGCTATTATAATATGTGCTATTGAATAATTTATTTACTAATGATATTATTGTTGTGATTTTCAATCACACTAATATCATCATTGGTTAAAGGAATTTAGAGGAAGGGAATAACAATAATATTATTAGTTAATGGAAAGTCTATGTTTGGTGAAATTATTAGCTCAATGATAGGTACGCTATGATTAATGTTGACAACTGTATTAGAGGTTAATTTGGAATTGGAGTTGTTGGAAATCACATTTTATCTAACACTAATATTAAGTGTAAAATTGGTGATATCATCTTAGTAATATAAGCAAGGGTAGTATTAGATATAAATATTGGGGAGAGGTATTAACATTAAAATGGAAATTTAATGAAGGAGAATTAGGAGGTATAATGTTAATGTTGAGTGTTCAAGATAATACTATTATAATATTTACTTATCAAGGAAATAATAGCGCTAATATTAATGGAGAACAAGTTAGTGGACATGAATATAAGATGGTATGATAAGAAATAAAGATAAATACTGTACTAAGTTGAATGTTATTAAAATATCATTAGGGATATGTAATACTAACCTTATCATTAGTACAACAATTTAAGATGGTCATGATGTTGATATATATATATATATATGTTATTAAATACCATGTGTCATGGATGTTTAATATTCACCTTATCATTATTATGTTCCTTATTCATGCGTAGATAATTATTACGTTTTTTGGTTATGCAATTTTTTCAAAAAAATTTTTGGTGGTTGTGTATTAACAATATTACACTATTATCCTCATTCTCTTGTCAAGTAATGATAATAATATTATCTTAATACTTAACATTAGTAATTTATTTCTTGATACCAACCTCCCTAATTACCCAATTTAATAATAATGCCACTCACTATATTTATATTTAATATAACCCTTGCTTATGTTGTGATTACTAATGTACCCTTAATATTTAATTATAAATATTTATTGATATTGCAAATCCAATTTTACTTATAGATTTAATATTACTCACATTATCCATATTCTTAAACAATGATGACTTTATTGTGATTGAAAATCACAACAATATTATTAGTATGAGAGGCATCATTACTTCTAACTTGACACATTCTAAATGAAAGGGAAAAGTATTATTCCATGCAATAGATGACCCTTGTGAGAATGACCAAAATAATATTACCCAATGCTAATCAAACTCCAATTAAATAGCATAAGTAAACTGCTACATGCAATAACGGTCATAATTTACCACCAAGCATTCTTGATCCCTCAACATTTAAATAGTATACTACCTTCTTAATGTGGGTCAATATGGAAAATTACTAATTAACGACATGGACCAAGATGACACACATAAACACTAATACTTTCCCACTGCACATAAACTTAGTAACATACATATGATAAGGTGAGTGATAAATAACCATGATTTCCAATAGTACTTAAATTAGCGTTACAATTACCTTCAAAACCTTATAGACAATTATCTATGTCCTTATTGTACCCTTTTTCACTTATATCTACTAGCATAATTAATATTACAACATTATCTTTGATACACAATATTAATATGTACCACCCTCGTTAAGAACCCAAAATCTCTTACAATTATTATATTTTAATATTGTCCTCATTTGCATTTCAAAAGATATCACCAAATTCACTCTTAATATTCTTTGTTGGCTATAAATATATATTTTCCAATAAGATTAGCAACATCACTCGCAGAGCCATAAATACATTCACCATTATTAACCTTACCAACTATAAAATTGTATCGTTTGTCATACATTAACATATCTATGATATTACTTAACTATCACTTATTTAATCACTAAGAATTCCATGCTAATACTACCCAAAATATTACTATCCACATCAAATACATCCTTAACCAATGATAATAATATCATGAGTTCATTACTTCTTGCTAAATTCCTAATCCTTGTAAATATTTAATTGTGGAACTAGACATACCTAATTACGAAACCAATGCTTAATCCAAACTTAAATAAAAGAAGACTAATTACCCTCCATAACCAAATATCTATCAACTAGAAAGCCTGACCATTTTTTCTTTCTAAAACATTAGATTTAACAATTGACTAATTCTAAAGTATAAATTTTACCAGTAATCAAATTGATAAGAAAGAATACATCAAGAACCATGACAAGAAAATTTAACCTTGAGAACTTAACATTAATACTATGTTAAAAGAATCATCAACTATTTATTTCCCGATTTTCCATTCTTAAAGCAAGTTCGCCAAAAGAATATCATGATCACAACATTTCTAAACTTTTATTTAACAACAGAATTTAAATTCGTTATGTGATCCGAATTGATTGGAATAAAATGCCTTCCCTAAATTAATAACTCAGAAATTAACTAAAAGGTATTCGAATAAACCCTTCTTCCTTATCATTCTTATATGAGAGAATTTAGAATATATTCTCTTCTTCCTTCAAGTTAAAATTTATAATATATTCTTCTCTTTTTTTAAGTTAAAGTATATTTATATTTTTATTTGAACTATATATATCAATTATAATAATTTTATTTTATTTTATTTATATCAAGAGTGATAAGTTGGGTATAAGAATTTTTCTTTTTGTTTTTTTTTTGCTGTAGGAATAATGTGACCGACGGCATTGACACGACATGCCCTCCGATACCACAGGGGTGGGGGAGACTAGACCTTGTGACCAACCTCTTGCAATAGGAAAGATTTAGCCAACCGAGCTAGGGCCCTAACCCCTCCTTTTTTAAAATTTAATTCTTAAATGATAATTTAATTATTTTTAGATTAATATATTTAAGGTAATAAGGTATATTTATTTTGCTAATCTTTAAGTTTTTTTTTAAATAATATGTATATGTGTGAATTATATATTTGCACATTATGTTCATATAACATTTTTTTTTTTTTTGAAAGAATGAATATAAAATCTAAACTAATTATATTAAGAAAGGAAGTTCAAGAGGAATAGATCATATTTTTTTATTTCTTTTTTTGAATTTTCCTTAGAACTTAAATTTGTGTGGCCCCTTCAATATGATTTTATTAACGTTACTACAAGAGAATATTTAATCTAGAGATCTAATTAAAATTAATTCATTCCTTAGAGTTATCTCAACAGGATTGGGGTTTGATACTTATGACACAATCTCTTATTTCCTTAATGATTTGCACCAATGACTACCATGCTTACACTCATAAGTATGCATTTACCCAACATTAGTCTTTTTATATCAAGGGATTGAAACATATCCAATGAATTCCTTAATTTTACACATCTAGTTGAAAGTATAAACACATTAACAAATTCAACCAACCACCATATACCCAATTATTTTCTTTTACAATTCCACTCATGAACCCCAAAAATCTTCCCTAATTCATAAGCCTCACATCTACTTTATTGAACCCCAAATTTGATAGACTTTCCATAGATTTCCAACTTCAATATGAGAACCTGAAAGAAGAAGAAAAAAAAAGAAAACAACAATATGGCCACATGATGTCCTCCCAACCATAAGATTGATATTCAATCCACCTTCGAGCTATGGGTCACATAGCGCTTCCACAAATCACTTTACACAAAGGGTTCACAACAAAATGCACCACATACAACTCACATTACTAGGCTTGTCACATTACCACCATTCATACACCCATATCATTTCTTTACCTAAAACACATAAAGGGTTCTTATGTTCAAATTAGTCGAGGTGGGTGTTCATAATAAGAGTAGACTCAAACATAATTCACAATAAAGGACATAAAGGTTTCACAACCATTTTCATGTAACATTTGCAACCATAGGAAAACATCCAAAGCATTATTTCATACATCAAAACAATGATCAACAAAGGGTTTAGTTTCTCCCATAAAAGTTGCTTCCCAAGTTGGAGAAGACCTCCCAAATCCTCTCTTCCTTCCTCCATTCTTCACCAAAAGTTTTCCTCCCAAAAATGTGAAAGCATCCTAGAACAAGAGCAAATAAACATCAAAAGGATAGAGTCTAAGGCCAAAAGAGTGAAACCAAGACAAAAGAGGGATCCCCTTCTCATTTCAAAAAGAAGGCATATATAGAAGGGAAAAGGGAAACTAACTCCCCAAAACTTCCCAACCACCCAACCAACTCCCATTTTCACCACTTTTAATAAGGGGGAAATTAGAGTGGCTTTTAAACATCATTTAAGTGATTTTATAGAAAAAAAAAGACCCATACTCTATAGACCTACCACCTAGGACACCTTTTAAACAATTAAAAACACATAACTTGACATTATAAAACCTAAAATAAATAATGGCATTTAAAGAGGTGACAAAAAGATTCAATAAGTAACATCTCCCACATGCACTTGACCCTTACAAAACAAGGTTGAATACATATTCTTGACAATAAGATTTTTTTCCAAGAATGACATAGGGGAAATAGCTATGTTACCCCTTCATCAATAGTGGCCAATTTTAACCTATTTACTCAACCAAAAGGAGGTGTTTGTATTTCTCATAATTAGTAGTATTTGAAACAAATAGCATATGAAAATTAACCTTCTAATGATAATCAACTAAGGAATTAAATCTACATATAATTTAACTTTACCTATTTGCATAATATCTTTTAGAGTTACACAATAATTGATCATGTTATTTAATATCAGAATATTACCACTTATCAATAATCTCTTTTACCCATAATGAATATGTAGAGAAAGGGGTTTCGCTACTCATGAGTTATCTTCAATCAGAAAGCCTCATGGGGAAAACTTCCCTAAACTACCTCAAAGGACAACAACGAGAGTTCTAGAACCAAAAAGGGAAGGTCACAAAGATTCTTTGGACAAATTGTCAAGTTCTCGGCCAAAGGATGCCAACGCAGAATGCAGACGACAGCGTGACGTGCTGGTGCCCTCAAGGCATGTTGGCATCTCATACGGACCAAAGAGCGATTTTATCACATAAAACAACAAAGTGGCTACTCACAAGTTGATTGCTAAGAAATTCTGGAAAGTGATAAAAAAAAAAGACTGAAATAGAAGAGATAAAGATAAGGAGAGGAAAAGAAAGGAAATGCTTACGACCGTGTGAATGATGAAGCCTCCTAAACATGAATGTCTTCAATAATTGCACACAAGAGAGAGAGAGAGAGAGAGAGAGAGAGAGAGAGAGAGAGAGAGAGAGAGAGAGTTGGGGCTGTATAGAGGTTTTCCTCAGTCAAACCCCACTTTTGGTGTTCCCACCTCCACAGACAACCAGATAGATAGAGAGAAATGTAGAAAATGAAATAAAGTAAACAAAGACACTACAAAACAATGTTATGCTAGTCAACCAAATAATAGAGGAGAGGAGTGAAATATTACCACCTCTGCCCAAAGCACTCAAGGCTAGTGTGGGAGAAAATGAGAGGAACTCAAGCCTCTACTGCCATGGTGTTTCATTCCACACTTTCTCTACTGAAGTTATGGAGTGTTGATGTTTCTACTGTGAAGTGTAAAGTGTTGCTTGAGAGTGATTGAAAGAGCTTGAAGCTGCTATAACAAGCTGTATGAAGTTGTGCAAGCAAGGCTGGAGTGAAGCTAGAAGCTGGAATGAAGCTAGAAGAAGAGACCCCCAAATGGATGAAGAAGAGGTGAACTTGAAGGAAAGAGTGAAGAAAACAACCATATTCGGGTTATTTGGCCGAAGAGGGCGTTACAAGTTGACTCCCAATGGTAATGGTAATGCCTCTGTAGGCTCCAAATGCAGGAATATGTTAGGGACGTTAGCACGCCACGTAGATGTTTGCATGTCGTGCGTGCGTCCTAGATAGAAACGCTTCTACCAACGATCAAAATAGGTGCCAAGTGAAATGAAGGAAACGGGCTTATGTGGAATTAAGCCTCCGCCTTTGGTTTTCTAAAGTGTAAGGGGGTAAAAGGGAATTTGCATTAGGGGTGAAAATTCACACTTATACATTTTCCCCCGACATTAGCGAGCATGAATAATGATGAGTCATTCGGTATAGTAGAGTAGATAAGTAGTAAGGTTATAAATGTATACCTGAACTATCGAGGAAGCAGAGCGTGATCTAGCGAACCTGAGAGTGCAGGACAAGAAAAGGACTTCATAACTCCATGGAACTATGAAGATGAAGAAAGAAAGTGCCTTACAAACCCGTAGAACTGCAAGGAAGGTATCCTCCATGAACTCTCATATGAAGGAAACCAAGAAAGCACCTTATAGACCCACAAACCTGCAAGGAAGGTATCCTCCAAGAAATCTCACATGAAGGAAACTAAGAAAGTGCCTTATAGACCCACAAACCTGCAAGGAAGGTATCCTCCAAGAACTCTCACATGAAGGAAACCAAGAAACTGCCTTATAGACCCACAAACCTCAAAGGAAGGTATCCTCCAAGAACTCTCACATGGAGGAAACCAAGAAAGCACCTTATACACCCGCAGACTTGCAAGGAAGGTATCCTTCAAGAACTCTCACATGAAGGAAACCAAGAAATCACCTTACAGACCCACATAACTATCGAGAAGGTATCTTCCAAGAACTCTCACATGAAGGAAACCAAGGAAGAAACTTACAGACCCGCAGGCCTATAAGGACGATATCCTCCAAGAACTCTCACATGAAGGAGACCAAGCAAATGGGACTCCACAGAGTCAGAGATGGTGACATGTTTACCCACAAATAAAACATGTCAAGAAGCGATCGTGCAGGCCAGTGAATGGACAGTCATGTAGACCATCACTAAGTTGTAAGACTTTCAAAGGGGTCCCTCAGGAACCCTTCAAAAGGAAGGAGGGTCCACTCAAGGGACACACTATTTTTAAAGAAAAGTCTAGTCGAGCTGCCCCCAAGCTAGACATAAGGATGTGAAGTAATTCTAGTCGGGATGCCCCTGAGCTAGACGCCATGGAATTCATTCAAGAGAAAATATTTCAAAGGGGTCCCTTGGGAACCCTTCAAAAGGAAGAAGGTCCACTCAAGGGATGCTACATTTGAAAGACATAGAGAAGAGAGGGGGTTCTTTATGAAGGACACACAACTCCAGAACAAGTTATCACTTCCCCCAACATACAGGGGAAGATAATTATGTAAGATACTTAGAATAGAATAGAGGTAAACCTCGATATCACTTTTCGTTTAAAGAAGCGACAGGTGCACCAAAAAATGAATGAGTGATGACACTTGAATTGTGAAGTTATTGTATTTTGTCCTTCAAGGCCTTACATTCACTAGTGGAATGGCCAAACACTCGATGGTATGCACAAAAAGAATGTTTATGTCATTTCTTGCGAGGAGGAGGAAGAGTAATTAAGCGGGCTTTAATAAGCCACAAAAAAATATGCTCTTGGTTAGATCAACAAAGGAATAAGAGTAGGCACAACTGAGGCTTGACCAACAGATTCCATCTCACATAAGCACTTAGCACCAGGCCCGACCTTAACTATGACTACTTTATTTTTGATAAAGGAAAAAATAGGTTTTGAAGGGGCCCCAAAACCCTTAATAGTAGCAAAATATAGAGTAAGACATTAAGAGTTCAACAAGAGATACAAATCTGCCCAAAGAGATAAACCAAAGACTAGCGGAGAGGCAACACAACAAAAAACCAACAGGAAACCTAAGCCAGATTTCTTAAAACTTCAACAATTTCCTTTTCCAGGTTATCCATGTTGATAGCATCTTTCTTCATCTCTTGAATGTCCATAGGAGTCTTGCCCACCTTCCTTTTCAAATTTTGTCTGGTACGTTTTCTTGGCTCGACCCCTTCAACTTGACTTTTCTCTTTATCATCCTCAACCTCCACCACGACTTTAACCTGATGAGCTCTTTCCAAGCTCTCGACCATCATATTCATAGTGTTGGCCGTGGATTTAAGGATTTTATGGCTCATTTCCATAACTTTCTAAATAGAATCTCTTATATTCTTTATCCTCCCCTCCATATCAAAAAGCTTCCCATCATGGTTGTTCTTGAAGAGCTCTAGGTCCTCCATAGTTTTCTTCAAACAATCCACCATATACCTTTTTTCATATTCTGTCCATAGATCCTTAGCTCTATCTTTATCCTTACTCATGCTATCAAAACCCTCCACCTTTTCCAACCTGCTATTATAAGCCCTTTGATTGAGATTAATTTCATTTTATCTCAAAAAAGGCCCACTTGAACAGACAAAAATTATCAACAGAGCTATTACGGGCGATAGCAAGGACATCAGTAGGATATTCACACTTTGCTTTGAAATAGTGATCCTCCTCCTTAAAATCGTCAGGGAATCAAGGCTTGTCTTGCCTATCCGTGGATGGATAACTAGAGTACTCAGACGGTTTAATATGCTAGGAATCCTCTTGGTTAGTGTGATAGGATGGATCCCCCTCCAACTTTATTTTACCCTTCCCCTTGGGAGAGACACTCGGAGTACAATTCAGATTAGTAACATTAGACCTGAGATAGATAATCTTAGCCCTACCAGTAGAAGTCATCGTACTGGGCTTGGGTAGGGCATAGGCTTTAGGTTTCTATTTTGTTTTAACCTTCTTCTTTTCTCTCATAGGGCACTCATCCTCCCCTTCCATCTCAATATCCCACTCATCCTTCTCAGAATAACTATCACCCAACTTCTCTTTTTGTGGGGAAGGGGTATGTTGAGAGATAGCCGACATAGCCTTAAAATGTTCATAAATAAGCATGAGAAATACCTCATGGATTAAGGGATATCTAACCGTATTAGACACATTGTCCTGAAGGTTCAAATTTAAAGAAGTGGAAAGGTAATATGAAAGGGAAACCCTAACCTAGTGCCTGAAGTGATTCAGAAGCATAAAGTGGTACTTGAAAACTCTGGTATATCTCCTGTCCAATGTGGCATACTCCATAATCACCCTCAAAACCTCCCTCCATAGCAGCATGAGTTTAGTAGCGTCATAGCTACTCTTTGTGGCTCTCAGCAAGTCCTCCTTTTCCTTGTCAGTGCACGAAAAAGTCTTGATTGCCTGATCAGAGAGCTTCCTATCTCTGTAGAATTTAAGACCCTCCATGGGAATCCCAGTAACATCCGAGATCAATTGCTCATCAATTTCCACTTTCCTCCCAAAGAGTTTAATGTTTCCATTGCTCCAATCCTTAGCAAAGGCCTCAGTAACCTCCTGATTTCTGCCATGAAGCTTCTCCATATAGCTCGTAATGCCACCCTTCTCCAACACCCTCCACATTTTATCATTGGTATTCAAATCTTTGCAGTCCACCAGTTCCAATCGACAATGGTCACCACCCATTCTATCTACAATGCAAGCTTCCTTCGAAGACTCCAAAATACCTCTACAACAGAGCACAAAAACACCCAAAAAGCATGCAAATTACTAGAGAATAATTATTATTACTATGACTACTTTATTATTACATATGAACTTAATCGATTTATGCAAGGTAGATGGGACTGCACCCATAGCATGAATCCATGGTCTACCAAGAAGAAGGTTATAAGGTAAATCCTTTGGCATAACATATACAAGGGTAGGTACAGTAACAGGTCCCAACCTCAAAGGCAAGACTAATATGCCTAGGGCTTGTTAACCAACATTATTGAACCCATGAATGTCAATAAAAGAAGCATTAATAGAAGATGGATCAATATTAATCTTAGGTAATAGATCAATGCTACATACATTAAGCACTAAACTAGTGTCAACAAGAGTATGTCGAATGCCAATCTTATTAATATTAACTATAATCATTAGAGGATTTGCTTGCTTCTATACTTTCAGAGGCGGGAGTTCCTGAGGATCGAATGTCACATTCGATGAATCTGCATGAATATATACCATCAATGTGTCAGCATCTACCAACCTATTAGAAGAAGGAAAGAGGATATTTTGCAAGGTCTCTTCAAGCATACCTTGGTAAACCGAAGCAGACAGAACCAACTCCCACAGTGAGATCTTAGTCGGAGTAACTTGATGTTGCTGGACAAGATCCTAATCACTAGGTGGTTTAGTCATAGGTTCAGGTGCTTGGAGAAGGCTTAATTGTTTATTCATTCTAGTATCATAGGTATGAGCTATCTCTCTATAGGAGGGATCCATAGAAGGATCAAGGGAAACACTATCAAATGGAACACCATCAATAGAACAAACCCTTTCAGAAGGAGGAATAGCCAGAGTCAAGTAAATGATTGGTCTCTTACGCCTTTGAAGGGTAGAAGAGACATATATTACATTTAAAGAATCATCACAACTAGTAGAATAATTATTCGAAGAGACATTCTCAACATTGATCCAAATAGGATCAAATGTGGGAGGAGATTCATCATGTGCTAATGCATCATCTCTAGAGGAGAGTGCATTAGAATAGATAAGAAATTCATCATCCACAAATGCAATGTCCCTAGAAGAAAGTGCATTGGAATGAGTAGGAGATTCATCATTCACAAATGCATCATCTCTAGAATAGAGTGCATTGGAATGAATAGAAGGTAAAGTGACATTTAGAAAGGTATCAATGATTTCATCTTCTTGTAAAAAAATATCCTCTGAAGCAAGAGGAATCTCATGAGAAGGATCAAAGACACTGAGTGACATGGGTATAGCCAAGTCACCATCACATGCATGAAATGGAATATCATTAACATTTTGAAAAAAACTAGATACATAATTAATAACAGAAGATATTAAATTCATTATGATTTTTTTGGTATTTTCTATGTTTTAGTAATTTGCATTTTTGGAGGTCTTTGAAGTGTAATTTGGGTTCGGAACTTGCGTTGGTCCCTAAAATTCAATTGTCAAAGGCACTCGTATATTAGGGACTAAACTAGTTCTCTAGGAGACCTTTCCAACGATGCAAATGGTTCTAAAATTCAAGCAACGAGTCAAAACTTATGACCCCGCCAAGTAGGGGTAAATAAATTCCTAGTTTTTCCAAGAACATTGTTCTTCATGTCAAGTTCACCAAAATGTAGAGAAGGTGGATTCACTACTCACGATTTCTCTTCAATTAGAGAGCCTCATGGGTTGAACTTCCCTAAACTACCTGAAAGGACAACAACAAGAGTTCTAGAACCAAAAATGGAAAGTCACAGAGATTCTCTGGAAAAATTGTCAAGTTCTCAGCCAAAGGACGTTAGCGCATAATGTAGGAAAAAATGCAACACATTGGAATCCTCAAGGCATGTTGGGACTAGAGAGAAAGTTTATCACAAAAAAAAACAAAGTGGCTACTCGCAAGCTGATTGCTAAGAACTTCTGGAAAGTGAAAGAAACAAAATGTGATAAAGGAAATAGACGGAAATAGAAGAGATACCGACAAGGAGAGGAAGAGAAAGTAAATGCTTATGACCGTGCGAATGATGAAGCCTCCTACGCATGAATGTATTCAATACCTGCACACAAGAGAGACATAAAGTGTTGGGGTTGTATAGGGGTTTTCCTCAGCCAAACCCCCATTTTGGTGTTCCCACCTCCACGGACAACCGGATAGATAGAGAGAAATGTAGGAAATGAAATAAAGTACACAAATACACTACAAAATAGTTTTATGCTACTCAAACAAATAATAGAGGAGAGGAGTGAAAGCTTACCACTTCCACCCAAAGTGCTCTAGGCTAGTGGGAGAGAAAATGAGAGGAACTCAAGCCTTTGTTGCTATGGTGTTTCATTCCACACTTTCTCTACTAAAGTTATGGAGTGTTGATGTT
Source organism: Sequoiadendron giganteum (assembly GCA_007115665.2). NCBI lineage: Eukaryota > Viridiplantae > Streptophyta > Pinopsida > Cupressales > Cupressaceae > Sequoiadendron > Sequoiadendron giganteum. The sequence goes on from CM021101.1 coordinate 104,354,296, forward strand.
GTTGTTGTGAAGTGTAAAGTGTTGTTTGAGAGTGATTGAAAGAGCTTGAAGCTGCTGTAACAAGTTGTATGAAGTTGTGAAAGCAAGGCTGGAGTGAATCTAGAAGCTGGAAAGAAGCTAGAGGAAGAAGAGACCCCCAAATGGACGAAGAAGAGGTGAATTTGAAGGAATGAGTTAATTTTGAAGGAAAGAGTGAAGAAAATGACCATATTCGGGTCGGTCGGTTGAAGAGGGTGTTACAAGTCGAATCCCAATGGGAATGGTAATGCCTGTGTAGGCTCCAGACATGGAAATATGTCAGGGACATTAGCGTGCCACACAGACGTCTATGCGTCGCGCGAGCGTCCTAGACATAAATGATTCTATTGATGCTCAAAATAGGTGCCAAGTGGAACAAAGGTAGCGGGATTATGTGGAATTAAGCCTCCGCCTTTGGTTTTCTAAAGTGCAAGGGGGTAAAAGGGAATTTGCGTTAGGGGTACAAGTTCACACTTATACAAAATACTACTATAACCAAATATTGAATTCCAATCTTTATCTTTATATTGACTTACTCACCCTCATAATATAAATCACCTAACATAATGAAATACATTAATATACATAATGATATTATTAACAATGAAACCTTTCAATCATTACATACTGACGTAGATAAGGAATAGACCTCATCTGGCTATCACATGAAATCACAACAATCATTAGTTAGCTAATGAATCAAAAATATAAACAACTTGATGTATAGGAATAATAATCAATCATGTGTATTTACCAACACAAAAGATTATAAAATATAGGACATAACCCTTGATGACTAGTAAGATCAACATGACCACAATAGGTGGGGTCTTACAATGTTAGATTTCATTCATATTAAGGTTCACATACATTAAATTTCATGAGACCATATTTCCTTGAGGAGTTTTTTCAAAAAATTCATTGCCTTTTCAATTGTACCACATTTTTCATACATGTATACGGGTAAGTGCACCAATCTGTGACACAATTTAGGTGCCAAATTGAAAAAATGATCAAAAAAACCCCAAAATAAGGCCTTTGGCGCACACAAAATGTTTAAAAATACATTTGGTGCACGCCAAATGTCTAACGCGTATGCCAAATGTATTTCTAGACATAAAATGGAAAAGTCAGGTTTGGAACCCTCATTTTGTCTTCAACCCGTGGCTTGAGAAGGAAGATTTCAGGTTTGCAACTTGTGCTTGCCATATCTCCTCCATTATTTGCATCCTTAGCTTTCCATTTTCCATGAGAATTCCGCTAGCACATCGGAGAGGTTAAAGATTGCAAAGAGATGTGTATTTTTATTCTATTTATTTCGAATTTGATTTGGAATGCAACTTTAAATAGATTTTTATAATAAAACTTTGTTCTAATTCTCAGGGAATGAATCTCCACCTCAAAAAATTGAGAATTCACAATCACCCCCTTATCAAGAGCCTCCTATACAAGAACAACCCGAAACCCCTCCATCAATTCATAGGCATCCTAAAGGAACACAAGAAAATATTCAAAATCAAATTGAAAACAATAAAAGAGACATTCAACAGTTAATTGCAAGATTAACTGAGCGTGCCAAAACCCACCCTTATAGGAGAGGGATTGCTGAATAATTGAAGTCAATTTTAACTCATGTAGGAGAAATGAGCGAGAAAATGAATTTTTGGTCAACTAAGAGAGATGAGATGAGGCAATTTTATGCTAATGGTTTGTCATATGCAGATGTCAAAAAACTAAAAATTAGCAAAGCCGAGTTGTGTGCCCTATTTAAAGACCCAAAAGCCAATGAACCTTTGTCCCATGCATGCAGGAGGTTCCCCATCCATTGGTGCCACCATGATTTAATTAGAAACAAATTTTGGGAGCGGTGGTGGATGGTATTTGACCAACCTCCATGCAATAACCATGAGGTGCCACAATAATTTTTGAGGAAACTCTATTGCGAGTTTGTCCTCAATAAAATGCCAAATTATTTTGACATCTTAGACTTTCAGGGTAGAGGTGGGGGCTCCACACACGATAGACCTATTGCATGATGTAATCCATAGTTGGTACAGAGAGCCTTGGGAAGACCCATGGTGGAGCATGCCATTGTTCCTTCCATTGTTAAGGACAATGTAGAGGTGGACACGATGAAGTCGATTGGCTCACTCACCCAAACCATTTTACAGTGTGTGAGTCCTCTAGTAGAGCTTGGTGTAGGCCCCGAGCTCCACCCCACCATTGTGGCGCTTGTGGTGTTGTTTGCATGTACGATTATCAGGGTGCTCGTGATGCAGATACACAACCTACATCAGTTGCAGAGGCGATGGCTTTCATAGATGATATTATGAATGATACATTCGGCATTGACACTCAGGTAAAATTTAGCAAGTTATTTTAATGTTGTTTATTAAAATATATTTTGAAATTTAAGAATAACTAAGTTAGTAGAATTTTGATATGATGAAATTTCAAGGTTGGACTATTCATGAGGGATGCTCTATTCCTACAGACCCTTATACATTCTCGACGATGAGTCCATAGGTATGCAACTAGTATTAAAGATATTATTATTACATTTGAACAGTTGAATGTTATATTTGAATGTTTGTCTCATAACATGCTTCGGATTTCAAATCGTTTCCTGGTGCACCTTCTTCCTCCACACCTCGTGATTCATATCCTCAAAAAACATACACTCAGATAGCCTTTATTTATTAATAGGGTTGTAAATCTATGTTAGCTAGTTTTCATAATTTTGCGTATATACAAATCTAAAAAATTGATGAGAAACAAAAACATTGCATTCAAGTATTCCTTGACCGTGTCACATTATGTTCTCCTATATCCACATGATACCTGAGACATTTTTTCATTTGCAGCTGTTGACAAGAGATAGCCCTGGTGATGTTAGTGGCAGGATGGACCATGGAGTTGCTGCAACAATAGCTAGTTCTAATCAATTGAGAGAGGTATGGAATAGATTAGTCGATTTGACATTATATTTTCTCTTTTATGGTCTATTATAGAAAATTTTCACGATAATTTTATGTAGTTTAATTTCTATCTTCATGGTTGCTACAGGTGGTTGTCACTCCAGATCATGGACATGGTGATGCTTTAAATGTGCATGATGACTATATGTATGCGGTAAGTGATTATATTTTGTTATATGCCATTCCATAATTCAATTTATGTGTTTTAACATCTTTACTTTTAATCGTATCAGTTGAAGGTCTTCAGTGAAGAGAGGAGGAGTAGCGGGCGTGTTCGAAAGATAAGACAAGCAACAGTCACTCCATCCAGCCAAATTTCGAAGGCAGCACGGGATCTATTTCCTTCCCCTAGAGGGAAATGTCTATGTATTAGTGTTGTTTGTTGTATGCCTATGTGGCATTTTGGAACATATGTTTTGTACTATTGATATATATACGCGATATTTTATCCAAATGGCTCCTTTGTACTAAGCCTATATGATTTTTTTGGATATATTTATATACTTTTATCAATATATATCATTGTATAGCCTTTCGGATTTTTGATTAAAGAAACTCTTATTTTGCTACTACCATTCTTGAATGATGTTATCATGCGTATCGTGTAAGTTGTATGCTTGAATGTTGTAGGCATGGATTTTGTTTACATCTAATGCTTAATTAATTACTGTGGATTGCTCAATAAGCCCCATCTAAAGCGTATTGTATAAATAAGCTCCATTCATGGTGGTTTGTATCCTTTGGAATGCTTCAATTACTTGTGCCTCACCGATGCAAAGGCAAGGAGGCTCAAACTCAATCAGTCTGACAACCTGCCTTCAAGGGGCTCCTAACAAGATTAATACAACCTATTTTGATCAATCTACAGAACCTCAAATCCCCATCAAACCAAAATCTTCATTCAACACCTTAACCAACAATCCACCCTTGTAGCACTCTAATGTAGAGCCAAGGTGGAGAAGACTCACAACAATGGAAATGCCAATTCTCAATCAAGAACTCTTCTTCATAATGATTCAACCTAATAGGCATCAACCCACCCTCAAGGGTCTCAACTCCGCAACCTTGAAAATGAACAAGAAGACTCCACCAAGGCCCTACAAAGACCATCAACATTCATACAATGACAATTGAATCAATTGAAAACACTCCCTAAGTCAGATTCATCAAGGTTTCCAAAACTCACATTTGTGATTGGTTATTGTTGTAGTACTTAGAACTCAGTTTTAGCTAGATTTCTCCCAACCTTTCCAAAACACTAGAAAATTACAAGATGGATTGAGATACCCTTTTCAAGGCTACACAACATACCAAAGAATCAGTGGTCTCTCTTTTGGACCGACATAGACTTTCAACACACCTATTTCAATTTTGGCTTCACAATTAGCCCTTTTTTTTTTTCGAAAGGGACCACCCTTCCAACTTTAGGTATCTATCCAAACTCCTTGGACGGTCTTAGGTCATGGTTCAAACCTCAAATTTTGTCATTAGTTTGTGTCTACAGAGCCTCTAACTCACAAAACCCAAGAAACCCTCCTAAACCTTCACAAAATCAAGGGTTTTAAAGAAACATACAACTCCAGACCTCTCTAAACACTTCCAAAGCCCCAGACACCTCAAAATACTTCTGCATGGACTCAACAGACCCGCACATAACCCTTACAGGAATTAATTCTTAAAAACATCTCTTTGGTTCCTCACTTCCATGTTGGAAAACCCTTGTTTAGTCTTAGAACAGTCACAAAAACACCACTTAATTATGACTCCTTATTCGAAAATGAGTTGACACACTTATTATAACATGTTTTCAATCAATCCACTGAGATACAGTATCAAACAATAGGTGGATTGATTGTTACATCACAAATTTCCCCTCAAACCCTTGATTTAGCAAAATTGGGACAATCACTGTTTGTGTTGGTTCTCTCTACAAACAAAGAGTTAAGACACCAAATAAAAAATAAATGAATTAGAAAAAATATAGACACATCCTCTATAATTATTAGACCATGAAGAACTTGTATGTGCCTGTACAACACTCAAATAGATCAAGAAAACAATACTTTTGTAGAAAATTGCTCAAAACTATGGTGTTTAATGTGTAAAATTATTACAAAACTTCTTCCACTCTCTCATTCAAGGCTTGGTAAGGATTTTTAAATAATTTTCCAACAACCATATTCTCCCCAACACCCATAACCAACCTTGGGATTAGTTGGTCCCTTAATTACATTTGTTTGTGTTAAAGTTGCTTTGTCAGCATTTTACAACTTATATGATTTCTAATTGACTTCTAAGACACAAAACACCCTTTATTTGCATTATGTTTGATCTCTCAAAGCTTATTAGACAAAATCAACCTAAATACACTAAAATTTCCTTATTGATGTATTCAAATAAAAAAAAATTGATGATGTGGTGTAGGTGCTCCTGCACCAAACTCAAAACTGGTCCAAGCCTAATTTCTCCCAACCTTTCCAAAACACCCAACCATTTAAAGGTGGATTAAGATACCCTTTTCAAGGTTACACAACATATGCCAAAACCAATAGTAACTCTTTTGGACTAACATGAACTTTCAATACACCTCCCTCGCTCTAGGCTTCACAATTAGGCTTAATTTCCAAAGGAACCCCCTCACAAACTCACCTCCAAACCAATGAAACTAGAAAAATTCTTAGGGTTGCTCACCAAACTCAGGATTCTCCCATTTTAAGAGCCCCAAGAACTTGTTCTATTCCTCTACTCACAAACCATCCTAAACCTTCACAAAAAGAAGGGTTTTAAAGAAACTCATAACTCCAGACCTCCCCCAATCCTTCAAAAGGTGCAAACACCCCACAATACCTCTTACCTAACTTAAAGGACACTCATAATTCCATTCCTTTTAGTATATCTTAGATTCAGTACTTGAGTTCCTTACTTTCATGGTGGAAACACCCCTGAACAACATTAGAACTTCACACCCCACTAATTTTATTCATTCTCTCGGCCTCCAAAGTATTCATACACCAAAATAATCATGGTATAGGCCAATCCACTAAGTAATAGGGTCAGAACAGTAGGTGGATTGGCTAATGTGTCATGGTGTTGTCCTTAAAACCCCTAACACATAAAACATAGCAGTAACCAAGTTTGCTGATCCCACACACACCAATGGTGGATTTAAACCTTCAGAAAAGGTGCAAAGAGAGTAAAAAAATATGCAACCAAGTATCCAAAGCCTCAAGTCATGATATACTTGTATGGGCCTATGCAAGGGAAAGAAAATTTAGGAAACAAAGAAAACCAATGATTAGTGTTTTCAAGTATATTTTGTTATTAGAAACTGAACAAAATCAACCCTCAACTCGGGGTATTACAACAATATATCTTGATACCACCTTCCAACTACCCCTTGAGTCGATCAACCACCATAATCACGCTTTGTTAGACTTCTAAGATGGCAATTTGCCAATTTTGCTCTTAATTACCATTCATTCACAACTTGATTCTACAAATACCACCTAACAGACCTATTAAGCCTTTTAAATACAATTGCAAGGTATTTACATAGCATATAGAAATATAGAGAGCAAACACAATAAATATTTTAACTAATGAATTGTAAAAAATGGACTTTTGTAGTCTATATTCATGTCATTGATTACATTGCATTGCACATCTTTCAAAGTCAAAGCATTACTTCACTTTGCATAACTAATAAGTAGATGCTGATACATGCTGAAAAGTTAATTACAATATAGTTTGAACAAATTCAACCTAAGAAGTTATGCTATTTGTTCACATTGCATAACTAATAACTAGGAGCAGCTGCCAATTGCATTTTCTTACCATGGCATTCTATGAGACAAAATTTCTTTGAGATATTTTTTCAAATAGTTTCATGCCTTGTCTATGTTACCACATTTTTCATACATGTCTACCAAAGAATATTCTCAAACAGTTCACTGGCTTGTTGCTATGGCTAAAAGCCTAAAAATAGTGATTTTGAACAAGCTATGGATGCTTCGAAAAATATATCAAAAGCATAATAGTAAGCAATAGCATAGAGAAGGCAGGGAACTGTTTGAAAAAATGCATCAAAAAAATTGCTTTGAAATGATAAATTTAGTTGTGCTTTCACTCTTCTTTAACATTATATATCTGCTCCTTTTTATAACAAGAGATTAAAAACAAAAAAAATTGTATAACAAGAGATAAAAACTATCGTTTTTGAAATCGAAAGGCATTTCCATAGCATAGAGATATAGAGAGAAAATAAAATAAAGAGTTTAACTAATGAAATGTAGAAAATAGATTTTTGTAGTTTTTATTCATGCATTGCACATCTTTCAAACTCAAAGCATCACTTCACATTGCATAATGAATAACTAGATGCTGATAGATGACAAAATTTGAATCACAATATAGCTTTTGACAAAGTCAACCTAAGCAGTTATTTAATTACTTCACATTGCATAACTAATAACTAGGAGCAACTGCCAATTGCTTTAGCTTGTCATGGCATTCCATGAGATCACATTTCTTTGAGGCATTTTTTCAAATAGTTCATTCCCTTGTCTATGCTATGAAATTTTTCATATATGTCTACCAAAGAATTTTATCAAATAGCTCATTGCTTTCTTGCTATGGCTAAAAGCCTAAAACAGATGCTTTTGAACAAGCTATGGATGCTTGGAAAAAATCTAGGAAAGAATAATAGTAAGCAATAACATAGACAAGCCATTGAAATTTTTCAAAAAATGCTTCAAAGAAAAGTGGTCTCATGGCGATGGAATGCCATGACAAGCCATAGACAGGGTAGTGAATTGTTTGATAATATGCCTCAAATACTTGCATCTGACAACTTTTTCCTCGAGTGAAAATTCACCACTATAGGAAAGAGCCTTTGAGATAGAAAAAACCGAGCAAGGTTATTGTAGAGGGGCCCAATGTGATCCCATAGGATCAAATGAAAAGTTTCTAAGCATCATGATGTCTGAGTAATAACATGTTGAAGTTCATAGCCATTTTGCACTTTGGACCCTTAAGGGATCGATCCGGTTGAAAGTAGCTCGAAGCGATTCCGCATGTTTAGGTGCAAAAGAGGACCATGCCTAGTGTAAATATACCTATTCAGATGCGTTGGAATAGTCCGTTTGGTCACATGAGCTGCAAAACAAAATTTGCACCACTTTGCAACTTTCAACTACTTGCATTTGACAACGTTTTCCCTGAGTGAAAATTTGCCAGCACAGGAAAATGTCATCGAGATAGAAAAAACCGAGAGAGTTTATTGTAGATGGGCCCAACATGATCTCATAGGGTTAGATGAGAAGTTTCTAAGCATCATGATGTCCGAGTAATATCATGCTGAATTTCACAGCCATTTTGCACTTTCGACCCTTAAGGGATCGATCCGGTTGAATGTAGCTCAGAGCAATTCCACGTGTTTAGGTGCAAAAGAGGACCATGCCTAGCGTAAAAATACCTATTTGGATGTGTTGGAACAGTCCATTTGGTCACACGAGCTGCAAAATGAAAGTTGCACCACTTTGCAACTTTCAACTACTTGCATTTGACAGCTTTTTCCCCGAGTGAAAATTCGCCAGCACAGGAAAATGCCTTCGAGATAGCAAAAACCAAGAGAGGTTATTGTAGATGGGCCCAATGTAATCTTGTAGGATCAGATCAAAAGTTTCTAAGCATCATGGTGTCTGAGTAATAACATGCTGAGTTTCACAGCCATTTTGCACTTTGGACCGTTAAGGGATCGATCCGGTTGAACGTAGCTCAGAGTGATTCCGTGTGTTTAGGTGCAAAAGAGGACCATGCCTAGCGTAAAAATACTATTTGGATGCGTTGGAATAGTCCATTTGGTCACACAAGCTGCAGAATGAAAGTTGCACCACTTTGCAACATTCAACTACTTGCATTTGACAACTTTTTCCCCGAGTGAAAATTCTCCAGCACAAGAAAATTCCTTTGAGATAGAAAAAATTGAGAGAGGTTATTGTAGATGGGACCAACATGATCTTGTAGGATCAGATGAGAAGTTTCTAAGAATCATGATGTTTGAGTAATAGCGTGCTGAATTTCGCAGCCATTTTGGACTTTGGACCCTTAAGAGATCGATCCAGTTGAACATAGCTCAGAGCGATTCCGCATGTTTAGGTGTGAAAGCAGACCATGCCTAGCATAAAAATACCTATTCAGATGTATTGGAACAACTCGTTTGGTCACACAAGCTGCAGAATGAAAGTTGCACCACTTTGCAACTTTCTACTACTTGCATTTGACATCTTTTTCCCCGAGTGAAAATTCGCCAGCATAGGAAAATACCTTCGAGATAGTGAAAACTGAGATAGGTTATTGTAGATGGGCCCAATGTTATCTTGTTGGATTAGACAAGAAGTTTCTAAGCATCACGGTGTTAGAGTAATAGCATGTTGAATTTCACAGCCATTTTGCACTTTGGACCCTTAAGGGATCGATCCAGTTGAACGTAGCTCGGAGCGATTCCGCGTGTTTAGGTGTGAAAGAGGACCATTCCTAGCGTAAACGTACTCACCCGGATGTGTTGGAATAGTTTTTTTGGTCACACGAGCTGCAGAATGAAAGTTGTACCACTTTGCAACTTTCAACTACTTGCATTTGACAACTTTTTTCTCGAGTGAAAATTCGCCACCATAGGAAAAGCCTCTGAGATAGCGAAAACTGAGAAAGGTTATTTTAGAGGGACCCAATGTGAACTCGTAGGTTTAGATAGATATTTCCTAATTACCATGGTTTATGAGTAATACCCTATCAAATATTGTTTCCCTTTTGCACTTTGCACCCTTAAGGGATCGAGGGATCGAGTCGGTTGAACCATAGTAGTTGTTTTGTTGAATGTCATACCCTAAGGTATGTTAGAGATGACCTAGGTTGCATCAATTTCTCTGAGGCATACGGTGCCCCTACCTTATCACTTCATCAAAGGACAATAGATTTAAAGGAAGGTTATTCATTAAGACAAGCATCATGAATGTATGAACACAAGGGAACTGTGAAGGGTCACTGTACATGGAAATGTGCAAATGAAAAGGACAAATTAGAAATTAGTAGTGATTAGTTGTTAAGTACAGTGACTGCATGATTATAAAGTGCTTGAAAATCAAATTCACTCACCACAGTCAATGTCCTATGACTGTCAATGCACTAGCAACCAGAAAATGCAATGTCCTATGAAAGAAAGAGAAGATTGATAACTAGAAAATGCACCAGCAATCGATGTTTCTCATACCACTGAACACTTGCACCAGAAACCAATGTTGTTGTTTTCTTATATAATTTGACAAACTTCAATACTACCTATAGTCACAATCAGAAAAGGATCAATGACAGTTGTAAATGCATATGACATCAAACAATAATCGTGAAAAAGCCTTATTGCAAGGTGTTGGTCCAAAAGAGTGATCAATAACATGGCTTTACAAATTCAATGTGCATACTTACAAATCAATCCAGGGAACCATCTAGGTCTGCTCTAGTATTTATTGTGTCGAGTATTGCCTCGTGGTCAGACTTATGCACTTTTCACAAGTTCTTGTTCGCAGGTTTACCCTTATATTTGATCAAATGAACGTTGGTGGCGACGACAAGGTTCGAATATTGAAGAATTTTCCTATGCATGTCGAAGTCCTCAAACAACCAAACTGCAACATTCTTAGCTTGATACCTTCGAAGCCATGTTCCAGTAACAATCACCAAACCTATAGGATATTCTATGTTTTCTTTGTCTATAATTGGGGACTCCAATTTCTTTTTGGCCTTGATACAATGGCACAGGTAATAATTTGTACCCTCTTCATTGTCTTCATCTGCAATTACCGCATAAATGTTCCCTGCATTGATATGTTCATCTTGTTAGATTTATTTACCGAGCAACATAATAAAACCTGTAAGTAAGATATATTAGCTGGTTCCAGTAGGTCTGATACATGATCAAATTCAATGGATGATTGCATCTCCATGATTTGTAGAGCCATCGGGAGCTGATAAGTGTCAAGTGGGGTTAGACTTCTTATAGACCATTCATCAGCCCACTTTGTTGACTCACAATCATTTCATGATTGAAGTGTACATGCATAACAAAATCATGCCATCTTCCTTGTATGGATCGTCCATGTACCTGCATTGGAGCTTCTAAAAGAGTGTAGCTCGCTCAATCCTGTTAGTGTACAACAATCCTCATATTTTGCAATGTTATTATCATCTACTAAATGAAAAAATCTACGAACTAAGGAATTTCCTTCACTACTTGGACCCATTGAACCATTGCACCATTGGACAATTGATCTTGAATCTATCAACTTTACACTGTTTGTGTACTTTAGCTCTTCTCATGCTAGGGCTCTTTTGAAACATGCACCTGATCCATCATGTTCCCCCTTTCCATGCCTAGCCTCTGAGAAGTTCCACATATGTTGAACACAGCTAATCCTATGCATCCTGCTCAACCAGTAAAACATTTTGGCGTTATTGAATTGTGATGTACAATTATCTGACCATATGATATGTTGACTAAATGGTATGCCCCTACTAGCTAGATCATCATAGAACATATGAAAGCAACCTTGAACAAACTCTGTAGAATGTGTGTGATCATCACTGATGTAAAAGTGATACTCCCTCAATACTTTCCTATTTTCCTATGTACTATCATTTACATGAATGAATGCTATATGTACAAATATAGAAACCTACAAAGAGTTGTAGTACTGTGATTGCACCTCATTTTGTGGTTGTAGTGTGTAGTTCTCAGCGAAGTCGATAACTGAAATGATATGACGAAGTGGAAATGTGTCCTTGCATAACTTGAACTATGAGTCCAACCATTGTGCTTTGTGTGTATGCATTGCATAATCATAAACCACCTGATCATGAAAAATTCCCATAAATTGATACACTGGAATCATATCACTAACCAATTCACACTTCTTTGCTTCTTTCTCATCTTTTAGACTGTATGCCACTGTCGTATATTTTCCAAATTCCACAATTTTGTCTCCAATTGTGTGTGTACTAGCCATGTGTTGGAAAATTGGCAAATGTTGCATGCCACCACAATGATCACATGTGCCATCCAAACATGATTTTTTGTAAAAAATTTGACCATCCTCTCTTTCACATAAAATGGAAGACAAAAATTTCCTTGACGATTTAGGTGGAGGCATTATGTTACATTCCTGCAAAACATTGTCAGTATGCATATCTACACATATACGTCGATAAACATCATAATGGTTAGAAAACTCAATATGAACCCTACAACAACAATTAGTGCGTGTGTGATTTATTTTGACATAAAAAGGCTTTAGCATTTAAAAATACATTTGACATATTTTAATTTTAAGAAACTTTGTACAAAATCAGCAAAAAATTGGGTTTGAGTGGTATCCAAATAATGCATTCAATGTGGCTCATGGTTTATACTACCAATTCTCCTTCTTACAACATCTCTTTGATTAGGATAGGTCCTTGTGTTATCCTTCCAATAATTCACAATTAAAGATCTCAAGCCTTGAGCAATTCTTGTGTCTTTCTGTGGAACTCTACTTGAAAATGCCCATAACTCATTGCTATTTGGATCCTCCACTCTTTCACGCCTTCCTTTCGCTCTCCTTAGAGATGATCTACTTATTTTAAAAGACTTACTTGCCTTTGTAAGGTTCGCCTTGTTCCTTGTTTGACTACTTAACAGTGTTGTTGTCATCACACGTCATGTGGCACAACTATCCTTCGTGTGTGAGGTGGAACCCACGCTCTCGTATGCACTCATCAAGTTCCTTACAATGGAATTTTCACTTGAGTCATTCAAAACTCTTAGCCCAAGAGCCTTCATGGTGGGCCTAAATTTGAGTTGCCTCATCATTTCAACAAATAGTTGGCATCTTCCACCCTCACTTAGCTTTGTAAAAACAAACTCCATATCCTTTCTACATATCTTTGACATGTACATTTTGGAATCTTATTAGGCATCCATTTCAAAACATTGGAATCAATATCAATCAAAAATGTAGGTTTTCTATGCAAAACTCTAGGAGGAGTTCTCAAATGTAAATTTGTGTCAATATTGAGAAGGTCAACAACATCGGGGATAGATCATGTACCTTCAATTGGAGGTGCAATTGATGACATACCATGAGATTGACATGTAAACGATTTTGTACCTCCAACTTGAGATGTCATTTGTGGAGTTCCTTCAAATAGAGATGTGTTTTCTGATGTACTTTCAAAACGCAATGTTTTTGATGGTGTGTCTTCAATTGGAGATGTGATTTCCGATGTACCTGTAAAACCACATGTTGTTGTCAATGTGTCTTCAACTGGAGATGTGCATTGAGCTTCACCTATGGTTGATTATGTGCCCCCAACTTCTATATTCATTCTTGTCCTTCCAAAAAATTTCCTCATTCATGCCCTTTGTTTTTCCAATTTGACATCCCTCTTAGATTGCACATAAGTTTGTGGCTGCATGGGCTGCAATTCCTTTGCTTCACAAGCTACATTTTTTTATTCTCTTTTCCTTGCATTTTTAACTGCACGCTCTTCTGGTGTTAGAGGCTTCGGTCATTTCCTTGGCATGACCTTGAATGCTACATGTCCACAAAAACACATAGAAAAAAAGTAAGTAATGCATTTTACAAAAAAATTGATGCAGAGAGGTGTGGAAACCATTCAATACAACAAATCAATGAGAATCACAAACCTAGGGTATAAATTGCTGCCACCTAAATGAAAACTAGAGACTATTGTGTTTATTTTTCTCAAAACCAAATTTTTGATTTTCAAAAAAATCATGAAGAATATGGATTCAAAGAAGGGTTTGTGATGCTATATCTTATCATTATTCACTATTTCTTTGGAAATGAGGTTTTCCAAATTAGATGAAAATAATTTTTTTCCAAATTAGTTGGAAAAAGAATGAAATACAGTGAATTCCACTAGCCATGCTGGAAATGGACTACTATAAGCAATGCAAATAGAATTCATAAGTAAATTTATGTTAAGTAAATGTCATGTTTTTTATTTATTTTCTTCTTCAAACTCATAAAAATTGAACTTTTTTATGCAAATCTAAAAATTGAACTTTTTAATGCAAATCCCATCTAATTCAATGTTAAATTCTAAGTCCAATTGTTATGATTAATAAAATAATTAAGGAAATTTAGTTTATATTGTCAAAAGCAAACAAATATACTAAAGACAAACATTTCAATTTACCAAAATGAATATATTACCTCAGATAATCTAAAATGATGTAGAAACTTCAAAATATCTTCTTCTACATTGTCAACCATGCAGATTGGTGGTAAAAAGGTGATGGATCAAGCATATATTGGTACAATATGAAGTCAACTACAGAAAAAGGGCATTTCTGAATTGGATAAAGTGTTGAACCAGACAAAGACAGGAGAATGTGGGCCTAAATCATGGGGTCAAACCTTATTTTTACCGTTTCAAGGTAGAAACCATTTGGCGCTCTCTACATATGTTCCTTTAAAAGGGAGAGAATTCAGAGAGAGGGATTCAAAGTGGGAGAGAGGGGGTGGGAAGGAGAGACCTAAGAAAGTAGGGTGGGAGGTAAGTGAGGCCTGATAGAGAGGGATTGTGACATAAGCGAGGTTTAATCCCTCAACCCTTAAACCCTAATACATAGAGAGAGGGAGGGAGAGGGAGTGGGAGGGACACACCCGAGAGAGAAGGAGAGGGAGACAAAGTGGGAGAGAGGGGGTGGGAAAGAGATACCTAAGAGAGTAGGAGAGAGAGGGAGTGAGAGATAGAGGGATGGGAGAGATACAAGGAGTGAGAGAGAGAGAGACTTGAGAGATAGAGAGGGGGTGGGAGGGAGAGGGAGTACTCGGGGGAGAGGTAGTACTCAAGATAGAGGGATTCGAGAGAGATGGAGGGGGTGGGGGGAGATACATGAGATAGAGGGGGAGAAAGAGTGGGAAGGATATGGGAGAGAGATAGATGGATTGAGTGAGTGAGAGAGAGAATTCAGAGAGGGAGAGGGGGTGGTATGGAGAGACTTGAAATAGGGAGAGAGGGGAAGGGAGTGGGAGAGAGAGAGAGGGAGGGAGGGTTAAGGGTAAAGGGTAGAGGGTTTAATGGTTTAGGGTTTAAGGGTTTAGGGTTTAGGGTAGAGGGGAGAGAGATAGAGGGAGTGAGTGAGTGTGTGAGAAAGAGAGATCTAAGATAGAGAGAGAGAGTGAGTGAGTGAGTGAGAGACCTAAGATTCCCTCTCTAGTATTCTCTACCTAGTTGTCCTTCTATACCTATTTCTCTCTCCTTACCTCTCTACTCTCTATCTCACCACTCTCTCCATCTCACTATCCCTCCTTCCCTCTCTCCTTCTCTCTCTACCGACCTCTCACTCCACTACCTACCACTCTTTCCCTCACCCATATTTCTCTCTTTTTCTCTCCTTCCCTCTCTACTCTATATCTCTCCCCCCTTCCCTATCTAATATATTTCTCTCTCTCCCCCTCCCTCTGTCCCCTCATTTTATCTCCTCTCACTTTCTCTCCCTCTCACACACACTCACCTCAATCTCCTCCTTTCCTCTCCCACCATCCCTCCACTCTCCACTTCTCTCTATCTATCATCTCTCTCTACATCTCCTCCCCTCTATGTTTATCTTTATCTCCCCTCCCCCTCTCTTTACCCACTTCTCCCTCCATCACTATTTCTCAACCGTGTCTCCTCTCTCTCTCTCTCTTGCACACACACACACACCTCTATCTCCTCCCTCACCTCTTTAATTATCTCTATCTCTCCTCTCTCTACATATCCTACCCTCTCTACCTTTATTTATCTCCCCTATCCCTTTTTTTACCTACCTCTCCCTTCATCACTTTGTATCTCACCTATGTTCCCCTACCTACCTAGGGTTGAGGTATTAAGGGTCAAGGGTTGATAATTGAGGGTTGAGGGTTTAATTTATAGGGTAGAGGGTTTGAGGGTTGAGGGTTGAGGGTTGAGGGTTGAGGGTTGAGGGTAGATGGTAGAGGGTAGAGGGTAGAGGGTAGAGGGTCAAGGGATTAAGGGTTGAGGGTTGAGGGATTAGGGTATAGAGTTTACTTGAGTTTAAGGGTTTAAGGTTTGAGGGTATAGGGTTGATGGTAGAGGGTATTGGGTTTAATGTAGAGGGTATCGGGGTGAGGGTTGAGAGAGACTTGAGAGAGGGAGAGGGGGTAGCAGGGAGAGAATTGAGATAGAGAGGGAGTGAGAGGGAGTGGGAGAGAGGTAAAGAGTAGAGGGTAGATGGTTTTAAGTGTAGGGTTTAGGGTTAAGGGTAGAGAGAGAGAGAGAGGTAGAGAAGGAAAGAAGGTAGAGATATTGAGAAAGTGGAGGCAAGGAGGGAGAGAGAAATAGGTATAGAGGGACAAATAGGTAGAGCCTTAAACCCTAATACCTAAACCCCCATACCCTCTTAATCGCTCAACCCTCAACCCTTCAACCCTAATCCCTTGATCCCTATACCCTCTTAATCCCTTAGGTTTTCAGGTTGCCATAAGGAGTATTCAGATTTTTAGGTCCCACTACAGTTGCAAGCACATTCACCAACATATGACAGTGAGCATGCCTATGAATGTTTTATTTAATATCCCTCAGGTTTTCAGGTTGCCATAAGGAGTATTCAGATTTTCATATGATAGTAAGAATAATTTAATGCAGACTGATGAGATGAATATGAATCAGATTGAATACAATGTGTACACATCTAAAATTGGTCACCATGATCTCTCCTGTTGGCAAGTGGAAGGTGTTATGCTTGCTGTGCCACCGCTCTGCTAAGGTAGTCAACAGTGCCATGTTGACCTGATACTGCGGGATGCTCAACAACGCTCTCAGACCACACTGGTCTATCACTCCCAAATCATCATGGGACAGTCGGGGAATCATCTCCCACGTCTGCAATTTAATGTTTTATTACATCCTTTATATGGCCTACTCTTGTGGGAAAAAGTACTCACCCAAGAGGAACGACCTAAGTGGGAACACCTAAAGCCAAGGTTTCCAACCCACTTTAATCAAAAGCAAGTTGTTGATGAAAATCCAACTTGACAGTAGTGCACAGGATAACCATCCCCAAAACCTTTGTTCTAAAGGTTGGGAGGTTTCTCGAGGGAGTATATCTATTTGCCACACTGAACGGATACCCTTACTACAAACCATAGTGTAGAAAGCCAACCGTGTCAGTATACAAACATCATTTTAATCACGGTGCAAGGGGAGGGAAGAATCTGCCCCCAAGACACTCACCATATAATCACCACAGATTGTTTGCTCAAGGGATTCAGTATCCACTTCCATCACTTTGAGTACGCACCTAGAAAATACAAAAACACGGGCACCCTCTAGGGGGTGACAAGGCTGTGTGAGTCGACGCAATTTTAACCTATGGGCTGTGATTACTTTGATGACCTATTTGACAAATGAAGAGTGAGTTTGACTAAAGTTCTTATCTTATTCGAAACCCGTGGAAATCTCAAGAACATACACTCTTTGTTTAGATTTTAGGATTAAACAAAACAACTGTCTGCTTCTATGCTGTGTTTTTCACATTTAAATCAGATTAAGATCATCCAACACAAGAAAATTTTATCAAACGAATGCGCCAAAACAGTCAATCAATGCGCTAAAACACCTATGTGCTAATCTATCATCTTCCGTAGGTAGGTTTCATGGGTGTGCTATTTGATCTATCCTATGCGCTAAATCACCTATGTGCGACTAATTGGCATCTATGCGTGACTGTTCTACCCCTATGCGCCACTTTGGATGCGCTAAACTATCTACTGTATGCACTAAAAGACCTATGATATGCGCTAAAACAAAATTTAAAAAAATTTAAAAATTCAAAAAAGCATCCAAAATTCATTAAAAAATTTACGGAGGGGTTTGGATCGACTTATCAGAGGTCCATACGCAGGTGGTCTCTGATGACGGTGACCTCGCTCGAATCTGTGGTGCTCATATGGGATCAACATGGCTTTTATCTCTCTTAGAGCTTCAAAATCCTCAAAGGTTACTGTTCAAATGAAAGTGACTTCTCACCTTTTTCATCTTTTAAAGGGGTAAAAATGGCATTAATTACTATGCAAAGTGCTATTTCGAGAGTTAAATCACTGAATATTTCTCCGAAATCATCTGAAAATCTTCCAAATCAGTCTCATAATCATTCTCATTGCGCGATTTATCTCTCGAGGGGGCATGTAGCATCATCAATAATTTTTCAAGATCAAGGGCAAATTCTTTGAAGCAATGCGTAAAACACATCACTTTAAAGAGGGGAAAAATGTACACATCTAAAATTGGTCACAATTGATCGAACCTATTAATTAATTAAATATGAATTATTTAATTAATGTTCTTAAGTCATCTACATATAAATAAATTTAATTATTTATTTATATTGTTCATTATTCTAATTCTTCTAATTTAATTAAATAAATAAAGTTTATTTAATTAATTATTTCCTTCCTCTTAATTAATTAAATAGATTTTATAATTTATTTAAATTAATTATCACAAGTTTAAAATCTAAATTTAAATGATATTCTCCTCTCCACATTTAATTAAATAATTTCAATATTTAATTAAATCATTTTCCAAATCTCCCACTCTTCTCACAAAATTAAATATTCTTAATATTTAATTAAAAGGCTTTTTCTCTTCTCACATAATTAAATATTTGCAATATTTAATTAAAAACCTTTTCATATTTCTCTCACATATAATTAAATATTTATTTATTTAATTATGAGAGACACCTTTCAATTGTCTCTTCATTTTCTGTCTCAGAATTCCACCTCTTTTTTGAATTCTTAATCTCTCACCGTTCATTCTAACAGGTTTGATCTCGACCGTCGATCTTGGCCAATCGAATTCCTACCTTCAAAAATCTATAAATACAGCCCTTTCATGAGTTGGGAAGGACCTCGAATCTCATATTTTCACACGTAGTTACTATAGTCGCATCTTAGCATTCATAGCTTTTCAATTCAATATTTTAATATTTTAGATGCATATGCATGTTTAATAATCTCATTCTCTCAAGCTGCCATTCTACAAGCTGTTGTTTTAAACAACTGAGAGCAAGCATCTAGAAACGAATCCTTGAAGATAGAGGACAATGGGACAAATTTGAAGAAGCTGCGATTTAGAGTTTGCATTTACTTTATTTTTTTTAGTTTCTTCAATTTAATGTTTCATTGGTGTACTAGTTTAGATTTAATTTGATTTACACATTCTAATGTACACACAATGATTTCTTGAAGGTTTTCAATGACAATGCATATTGTAGGGTAGGTGGAATGGATAGTTTCCAAAGAAATCTGATGAGCTCTATTTAGAAAAAAGTTTATGATATAGGAAAGTGCAGGTTTTTATTTTTGAGGGGGCCTGGGGCCATCCTTAATGGTTTAATTTTTTAAACCAAAGCAGGTATAGAGGATTAAGGATTCCCATTGCATGGACAATTCTTAGCAATGCCTCTTTAAAAAATTATCTTCCATGCAAAGTAGTTTAGGGTTTTCCACTTCTCCATTTGCTCTATTTTCATATTATTCATCTGTTCATTCCCTCCATCTGCCATCACCTTCATTTTTCATGGCTTTGCTTGGTCTGCTCTACTAAAGATACTTTGGATTCTTGCAGTGGTTTGCAAAATCACAAATCATTTTCCATTAATTTCCATCAAAACCCTAAGGTATTTTATTTGTTCATGCCTTATATTTTCACTATCTTTCCCATAAAAGTCATTATCGACCCTCACATATTCCCCCCTTTTAATTCCATCTAGATAGTAAAGGAAATTATAGGGTATAAATGAATAAAAATTTAATATTTTGATGAAAAATATTAAATTTAAACGGGAAAACCTTAGGGATTTTTAATGATTTTTTTAATGAATTTTTTGAACTAGAGAAAGAGATAGAGGGAGGGAGGGTTAAGGGTATAGGGTAGAGGGTTTAGGGTTTAAGGGTTAAGGGTTTAGGGTTAAGGGTGTTAGAACTGAAATTTTCCACAAGAATTCCTAGGATTTTCCTATTATTTTCCATGAAAATCCATCAAAACCTTAAGATATTTTATTTATTCATGCCTTACATTTTCACTATCTTTCCCATAAAAGTCATTAATCGCCTTCTACACTTTTCCCACATTTATTTTCTTATATTTCATTACCTTCTCATAAATTTTTTAGCTTTACTGCCATTCAAAGGGCCAAAAAATAATTTGTAACCCTTACCGCCCCTTTCATTTTCACTCTATAAGTCTTTACCTCTTTACCACGGCCTCCCACTAAGGGGCTTGCGGTATAGCGGTAGCAGTTTGAAACGGGCATGAAGTGTTTACTGCGATACTGCACGTGGTAAACCATTAGCAGCCAATGAAGGTAGTGACGAGTGGTTAAAGAAGCCAGTCAAGGTCCCACCGCGGTACCGTTGCTGGTCAAACCACAGACTATGGTAGCACGGTGGACGGTAAATCTTCAACGATGCGGTAGTTAGGACATCTTATCGTGGTACCGCAGAGGGTTATCTTAAAGACCATGGTGACCGCGCTAAACAAGAGGAAATGGCTAGCAATCACACCGCAGTATCGTAATTGTGAAAATGAAGACCACGGTGCCTGCGGTAAATTGTTGGGAGAAGCAACTAATGGTTTCCATGGTACCCTCGATAGAAAATGCAAAGACTGCGGTAGCACAGTAAGCAATGATGGAGACCACAATGTTTAGCATGGGGTCGGGTACCGCCATACCACGGGTAGAAAAGTCAAAGCCCATGGTAGAGCGGTAAACATAAGGGAAGCCTTGCGAAAAGAAATGTTAAGGGCGGTATAAGTAATAAAGTGAAAAATTAAAAGTTGAACTATAGTCTAAATATTTGATTTTCCAATAAAGGCAATATAATCAAATATTTTTTCCATAAAATACAAAAGGTCATAACCAGAAAATGAAGGGGCATGACTCTTTGATTATAATGTATAAATGATTTGAAAATCTATTGTAAAAAAAAAAAAGAAAAAAAAAAGGATAGGATAGACTGCTATAAGTACTATATTCTCAGAATGATGACATTCGAGGAGGCTATGTTGCATGTATGAATTTCGAGGAAGATAATAAAAAACTGTTAATTTGGTGATTTCATCCTGGGCATCAATTGTTTGTTGAATTCTTGTGATTATCTGATTGTCTCCAATCTGATGTTTCTTGATTGTTTAAATTGAAGTATCAAGTATATATTTGATTTATCAGTACACATTTGTTGTTTCTGTGTGATTTGGTTCATTGGATTCTTTAAAGAAGAATTAAAACTCCCTTCAATCAATTACAGTAATCTAGGAATGTCATTTGGATCAGTAAGAAGAATTAGATAGTTAGATTTGATATTTTGCCTCAAATAGGGTTTATCAAGTACATTCTTGCATGTTTATACCAATTGTAAACTCATAATTATATGTCAAAAAATTAGAGAACTTGCTAGATAGAAACCATTCATTAAAGACTTTCATTTGACTCCGTTTTTCCCAACAAGGGATAAGGTTTTAGGGTTTAGGGTTTAGGGTTAAGGGTAGAGGGGAGAGAGATTGAGGGAGGGAGTGAGTGAGTGAGAGACCTAAGAGAGAGAGAGGGGGTAGTCCAGGGAGAGTCTTGAGAGAGAGAGGGGGATAAGGGAGAGTCTATATATCTCCCCTCCCTCTCTCTCTCAAGTCTCTCCCTCCTACCCCCTCTCCCTCTCTCAATTATCTCTCTCTCTCTCAGTCATTCCCTCTATCTCTATCCCCTCTATCCTAACCCTAAACCCTTAACCCTTAAACATTGAACCCTCTACCCACTACCCTCTACCTTCTACCCTTAAAATAGATACCTAAGAGAGGGAGAGGGGGTAGGAGGGAGAGTCTTGAGAGAGATATTGAGGGAGGGAGTGGGAGAGAGATAAAGGGTAGATGGTTAAGGGTTGAGGGTAGAGGGTTTAAGGGTTTAAGGAGTGAATGAGTGAGAGACATACCTAAAAGAGGGAGAGGAAGTAGGAGGGAGGGAGGGAATTGGAGATAGATAGAGTGTAGAGGGTAGAGGGTTTAAGGTTAAGGGTATAGTGGAGAGAGATAGAGGGAGAGAGAGAGAGGGAGTGAGTGAGCGAGTGAGAGACCTAAGAGAGAGAG